>QJSC01012001.1:1289813-1439160 GCA_003697955.1 Calidris pygmaea
TCTTGTTCCCGCTGTGGCTGTGAGGGGGGGCGGTCCCTTAGCCGGGGCTCGCCTCGGGCTCACCTCAGGGCTGGCCGCCGGTGCCCCCACCTCACCGACCCAGTCTGTTCAAACAGACAGTTTGAAACAGTTGTACAATTTCCATACCAGGAGGTTTCAAAGAACTGGCTGCGTCCATAACAAATGTTTTCGGTGTAGCTGACCTTAGAACCACAGAATTGTTCCGGCTAGAAAAGACCTTTAAGATCATCAAGCCCAACCGTTACCCTAGCACGGCCAAGTCTGTCACTAAACCACATCCCTGAGCACCACGTCCGCACGCCTTTAAATACCTCCGGGATTGGTGACTCAACCACTTCCCTGGGCAGCCTGCTCCAATGCTTGACAACCCTTTCAGTGAAGAAATTTTTCCTCATGTTCAATCTAAACCACCCCTGGTGCAACTTGAGGACATTTTCTCTTGTCCTACTGCTCGTCACTCAAGAGAAGCGACCAACCCCCCCTCACTACTAACAACTTTCAGGCAGTTGTTGAGGGCAATATGGTCTCCCCTCAGCCTCCTCTTCTTCAGACTAAACATCCCCAGTCCTCTCAGCCGCTCCTCATGAGACTTGTTCTGCAGACCCCTCACCAGCTCCGTTGCCCTTCTCTGGACCCGCTCCAGCACCTCAATATCTTTTTTGTGGAAAGAGACCCAAAACTGGACACAGGCCTTGAGGTGGGGCCTCACCAGTGCCCAGGACAGGGGGATGATCACTTCTCGGGTCCTACTCCCCACGCTGTTCCTGACACAGGCCAGGATGCCGTTGGCCTTCTTGGCCACCTGGGCACACTGCTGGCTCATGTTCAGCCATCTGTCCACCAACACCCCCAGGTCCTTTTCTGCCAGGCAGCTCCAGCCACTCTGCCCCCAGCCTGTAGAGCTGCAGGGGGTTGGTGTGACCCAAGTCCAGGACCCAGCACTTGGCCTTGTTGAACCTCATCCCGTTGGACTCAAGCCATTGATCCAGCCTGTCCAGATCCCTCTGTAGAGCCTTCCTACCCTCAAGCAGATCAACATTGCTGCCCAACTTGGTGTCCTCTCCAAACTTACTGAGGGTGCACTCAATCCTCTTGTCCCGGTTGTTGATAAAGATATTAAATAGAACTGGTCCCAGTACTGAGCCCTGGGGAACACCACTTAACGGCCAACTGAATTTAACTTACCACAATGCTTTGGGCCCAGCCATCCAGCCAGTTTTTTTCCCAGCAAAGACTACACCCATCCAAGTTGTGAGCAGCCAGTTTCTCCAGGAGGATGCTGTGGGAAACGGTGTCAAAGATTTGACCAAAGTCTAAGCCGTCAACATCCACAGCCTTTCCCTCATCCACTACGTGGGTCACCTTGTCATAGAAGGAGATCAGGTTAGTCAAGTAAGACCTGCCTTTCAAAAACCCATGCTGACTGGGTCTGATCATCTGGTTGTCCTGTACAAGCTGCACAATGGCACTCAAAGAGAATCTGCTCCACAACCTTCCCCAGCACCAAGACCAGACTCACAGGCCTGTAGTTCCTTGCAGCCTCCTTCCAGCCCTCTTTGTGGATGGGTATCACATTTGCTAATCTCCAGTCAACTGGGACATCTCCAGTTAATCAGCACTGCTGACAAATGATGGGAAGTGGCTTGGTGAGCACCTCCACCAGCTCCCTCAGTACCCTTGGGTGGATCCCATCCGGCCCCATAGATTTGTGTGTGTCTAAGTGGTGTAGGAGGTCACTCACCATTTCCCCTTGTATTACGGGACTTCATTCTGTTCCCCATCCCTGTCTTCCAGCTCAGGGGGCTGAGTACCTGGAGAACAACTGGTCTTACTACTAAAGACTGAGGGAAAGAAGGCATTAAGGACCGCAGCCTTTTCCTCCTCCTTTGTCACTATGTTTCCCCCTGCATCCAATAAAGGACGGAGATTCTCCTTGGCCCTTCTTCTGTTCCTAATGTATTTATAGAAACATTTTTTATTTTCTTTTATGGCAGTAGATTTAGTTCTAGTTGGGCTTTGGCCCTTCTGATTTTTTTCCCTGGATAACCTTACGATATCCTTGTAGTCCTCCTGACTTGACTGCCCCTTCTTCCAAAGGTTTTCCTGAGTTCCAGACAAAGCTCTCTGTTCAGCCAAGCCAGTATTCTTCCCTGCCCAGTCATCTTTCAGCCCGTAGGGACATCCTGCTCCTGCACCTTTAAGATTTCCTTCTTGAATAATTTCTAGCCATCCTGGACTCCTTTGGCCTTCAGTACTGCCTCCCAAGGGACTCTGTCAACCAGCCTCCTAAACAGGCCAAAGTCTGTCCTCTGGAAGTCCAAGGTAGCAGTTCTGCTGACCCCCTACCTTACTTCCCCAAGAATCAAAAACTACCATTTTGTGATCACTATGCCCACGACAGACTCCAACCATCACATCACCCACAAGGCCTTCTATGTTCAAAAACAACAGGTCCAGCAGTGCTCACCAATTGTGTCAGGAAGTTATCTTCCACACACTCCAGGAACCTCCTAGACTGTTTCCTCTCTCCTCTATTGTATTTCCAGCAGACATCTGGTATGTTGCAGTCCTCCATGAGAACAAGGGCTAGCAATTGTGAGACTTTTCCCAGCTGGTTAGAGTACTTTGTCTGCCTCTTCATCTTCGTTGGGTGGTCTATAACAGACTCCCACCATGACATCTGCCTTGTTGGCCTTCCCCCTGATTCTTACCCATAAACACTCAACCCTCTCATCACCATCATTAAGCTCTAGACAATCAAAACACTCCCTAAAATACAGGGCTGCCCTAGCATCTCTCCTTCCTTGCCCACCCCTTCTGAAGAGTTTATAGCTATCCATTCCAGCACTCCAGTTATGTGAGTCATCCCACCATGTTTCTGTGATGGCAACTGTATCAGAGTTTTCCTGCTGCACAATGGCCTCCAGATCCTCCTGTTTGTTGCCCATGCTGCATGCATTGGTGTAGATGCACTTCAGTTGGGCTACTGATCCTTCAGTTGGGCTATTCTAGCAAAAGAAATTCTAATTCCTACATGACCACTCTCAGGTACTTCCATGATTTCTAACACCTCAAGAACCCTTGCATCTTTGTGTCTTTCCCCTCTTTGAGACAGGTGTACCCTATCTGTTGCCTGCTGGCCTGGAGTACCATGTATACTGACCCACAACCAAAAAACCCAAAATTCTGCCAGTGACACCCGGCTTAGGGCCAGGTATTGATCCCTTGTTTTGGGATACAGGAATAAATGGATTACAGCTCAAGATGCTTTCTAGCCCTACTTTCTACAATGTTCTGATAGAGAAAACATTTCAGTGTGAATTCTCTGAGCATGGATTTCACCATTAGCAGTTATAGCCTGAACAAGTAATACAGTTTGAAGCATACCAATTCTAATAGTAACATGAACATATAAGTAATATTTATTTTATTGGCATTAACAGCAATGGGACTACAGAAAGACCGACAATAAAAACTGCTTGTCCATCAGTGCATGACCCAGCTGGTACTTCCAAGAGCCTCATGGCACACCCAGACTAGGATCTTGCCTGAACTTGATATTTCTCTGTCACCACCACATAATATTTTCCCCAAACTCATCACACTTCAATACCTCCAAGACTACTAGAAAGAAGTGGTTCTGCTATCACCAGTCAAGCCTCCCTGCCCAGTAAGCCTCTTCTGTGCAGAGCCTGGCACCCAAGGAGTAATCCTGCCCCACTGAAGAGCTCAAGCTAGAGTCCTTGGGCATCTGGAGCCCATTCACAGGAGTATTCCCAGAATCATGACGAGAGTAAAAAACCCACAACACTTTCAACAAGTCTCCCTAGAGTAATTATAAACAACCCAGCTATGCATAAGATAAACAATCCCCAGTTCAATTGCTGAACAATCACTGTTGCAATAACCAAATAGAAGAACAGAGATTTGTGAACAATAATATTTGAGTCCCAGGAGATAAAGAGGAGGAAAACATCAGATAAGTGTGTTAGACTCATTCTCTACACTCAGGGAAGCACCAACATTTGTTCTTGGCTTTTCATTAATCATATGCTCTGATGTGTACTCATCCAGGCAGATTTTGTTCTGGAGATAATATAACGTTTATTAATGGAACAGCAGAGACGTTCTTAATAAGTGAGGTGTCACTTCTTCCTGAATCTTCAAGTGTCATATTTGCAGATAGAATGCTCTTTGAAAAAAGGCAATGGAGAAAAACAACAGCTGCAGGGACAATGAAAACTTCTGGAGTTAAGCCATTGCAATGTCTTTATTTTGCTAAAAATCTTTTGATGAATCATTACTAGTTTTAGTTGCCAGTGGCACTGATAAAAATGATGTACTTTGAAGAGCAAAGTGGATCTACAGTTTTTCATCAAGGACCAGATGTTTTAAAATACACCTGAGGTGTATTCCATATGTAAGCTGTTTGCTGTAGATTAATAAAAGCATTCAAGAAGTAAAGGTAGGGAAGTATCACAGTACTAATAGATAAGAGGTTGTTTCAAAAAAATGGAGATACCGCAATTTCCACATGTGGGGCGGTATTCAAACTAGAACATCAGTTAACCTAATGTCATAACATGAATGAACCAAAGGAATAAAACAAATAATTAGAGGTAGTTATGGATCTAGTCACTTGAGTAATCTAGGTCATTTGACCCAGTGAGCCTTCAAACAAGAAAATTATGAACAGATTACCTTTTTCACTAAAAGGACAGTAAACCTGGTCATTTTCTGTACTGCAGATTAAAATAGGTTCTTAAAAAAGCAAATGGATTCTTCTTATTTCATGAAATGATGTAATACTATTTTTTTTTAAAACTAAGGATAAGTGATTTTATCAAACTATAGAATACAAGATTCTGATAAGATCTTACTGTAAAACCTCATGTGGGCACTGTTTTGATTTCATTTTCCATGCCATTTTATGTTGCACATGGTTATTCACAGATACAGAATTTCATCTACAAAAATATTCTTAGTTACCTTTTCTACCTATGGGACTTTTTTGTAGGCTCATATAACCACCGGAAACTATGCAACCAAAAAAAGGTCATCTCATTAATTTAAAAATTCAAATCAAGCAAATCACACATTGATCAGAGAAAATCCACAAGGAGAAACAAGAGCTAAATATGACAGAGGGAAACGTGCTCAGCTCTAGCTTTTAGAGATGTGAAACATATGAATTGACCACTTATCTTTCCAAAACTTCTCACAGGACACCAGCATACTCTTAAATTACATGAAGCACTACTTCCATGGATTTCACTTGGGCTCTATACAGACAATATTACCAAATATGCAAAGTTTTGTGTATGCAACAAAAATGTCATCCCAAAACTGTCTGAAAGTTCTGAAGTAGGCAGAACTTTCTGAAGTAGGCAGCTACAATAAGAAAGAACAAAATGGGAAAGGCAATGAGTTGTCCTTTTTTACAAATTCAAGATCCCTTCCATTGAGTATTCAGGCTCTTTTTTCTGCTACAGCTTCAGTTCCAACAGAGAGGAGGGAATGAGGAGAATAGACCACCACCCCGAAAGCTGGAATGAGATGAAAGATTAAGGCATGTGAAATTGGAAAGGGGGAGGGGAGCAGAGCAGCTCCTGAGTGAATGGCTACAGCAGAAGTTTACGCTCTTGATTTTTGTCTCACAGACATCAAATCTTCACTTCCTTTCTTAAGCCCATATTTAAACCAATTGTATTCAAAGAGTACAAACTAACACTGCTATATTTTATGCAAGAGGAAGCAGTGACTAGAAAAGAATCCAAGAAACAGAAAAGGTCTTCTCCTGGCTCAGAAGCTGAATAGTCTTTGTACCACTGTACTACAATCCATTAACCTTCCTTCCCTTCAGATGAAGAAGCCTTAATGTGCTTCTACAACAGCCCACGAAGGCTGCAGGCATTAATCTGGCATTTTAAATTTATTGAGCATAACTTTCAGACTTCATTTTTAAAGCATTCCATATTGCCTCCTGCATTATTCTCAGAGCTACCACAGAATACTACAGGAGCCAAGCTACGCCGAGAGCACCTGGGAAGTATCTACCCTAAGGTACCACATGTAACATACTGCTCTCAGTTCGCAGGGCTACACCATCCCAGAAGAAATAGGCCCATTATTCCACACACTGAAGGTTCATTTTTTCTAGTTAGTTATGGATTACACAAATCTGCAGCTTTATGTAAGTGTAGAGTGCCCAAGTCCCCGTGTCATCTGTGTTGTCACTTTGTCCTACAGGGAGAAAGAGAAGACAGCCAAGGAATGAAACTGATACAGCTCTGAGCTACCACCCTTGGGATCGCTTTGGTCCCATTCCCTGCTCTCCTAGTCTCTTATGACCTCCCTGCACCTCTTCACCCTCCTAATCAGGTTAAGTATTAAAAATAGCACCTCATTATCTCTAGGCAAGGCACGCTTGGGAGGATAAACATACTAAAGGCTGCATGTTAATTAAAAAAGCATCGGGAAACAAAAAGTTGCAGGCTAGCTGTTTTCTATTTCATAACAGTGGGCTAAATTTTTTTCAGGATTTTTTCTTACCCTAAGCAGGTTGTTTCAAATAACTGTGCCCTACAACAGGCAGTAGAGAGGATGTCTCTGTTTTTGTTCCTAATTGCACTTGTGTGTTCTGGAGAATAATGGCTGGGAAATGTTTTCTTAGTAATACTTTCCATTTGATCTGCCATTGTTAATTGAAGGACACAATATTTCATTATGTTTCTCTTCCTGGCAGCTTGCACAGTAATTGCACACAGTAGCTAGAGACAAGTGGACTAGCAGCTCTGGAATTGTGAACAGGAAAGATGAACAATTTGTAAATTAATCTCTTCTTCTCATGGTAACAAACAACTGAAGTATTTATAAAAAAAAAAAAAAAAGGCAGTTTTATACCAGTTCCATTTTGCTGCACACTGAATAATGTCAACCTATTATGAAAGATTTTGTACTATTCAAACAGTAAATGAGCTCCAGCTCCTTCCTGGAGTTCGTTATTCTATAAACTTGACTTTCATGGGAGTCCAAAGGAAAACAAGAGGATTTTTGAGGAAGAGCTGTCAATTTCAGCTGGAGATTAGTGTGCTTTATTCCACTGCTCCTATTGTACATGACGCTGGAGAGGAACTCCTAGATCAACCCCAAAAAGTGGCTTGTTAGGGAGGTTGGACTGCTTACAGTATAGAGCATAAGAGTCATATATATATTTTTTTTTTTCTCTCACAGGCATATCACCCACAGAATGCGGACAAAGAAACTGTTTTTCCTTACCTGGGCAACAAACATCGAACAAAGCAATTTATCTCTTTTGTTTGAAGCACTTAATCCTAACTACTTCAGGTGATTTCCATATGGTTGACACATAGGAAACCAATGACTTATGTGCTGGCACTAAAGGCCTGGGTGACGGAGAGAGCTGAAGGAGAGGGTCAGTGACACAGAAGTGAGATCCAGTATCTTAAAGATGGATCTCATAGTAACAGATATTCATGAGACAGAGGAAGAGCAAACATCTGGAAGGCAGATCAAAATGGGGGGGGGGCGGGGGGGGGAGACAAATACTAAAAGCACTGAGTCTCAAGGGTGAGCCCAGTCTTCAGTGTTGTAAGGATTAATACACTATTAAGAGTTTATAACGTAGAAACTTCAAAACTGCATGTCAATACGGTGCTGTGACAGATGTGTTTTAGATGTACCTGAAGCAGCCAGCTCTATCCTAGCCAGGGTAGCAAAGCACAATAGTACAGCAAACTGACAAGACCCCACCACGTATTCAGTAGCCAAAGCCTACTGTGCTGCAGACCTACTGCTGTGCATGTATATACCAGTTTTAATTGGCCAGCTTAGGCATGTCCTGAGATGTAATCCTTCCTCTGATCACAGCAGGGCATACCCAAATCTGGCTGAAGATGTAGGCTGTTTTTTTGCTTTTTTCTTCCTAGAATTTGAGAATTGTGCATGCCTATATAGAATTTCATGAACTCATATACACATAAACATGCATGTGTATACATATATATGGATTAAACAGATTTAGAGTTCAAATATATGAAGTTTCAGATCCAAATCTGGATCCAAATGCTTCATTTGGGGAAGTGGGTGCAGGGAAGAGAAGGATTCAGAGTTCTAATATGCAGCAATATGGATAGAGGTTCTGAAACCAACATGAACTTTGCACAAACAAGCAAAGAAAATAGAGGTACATTTACATTAAAACAAAGGAATAGTTTGGGTCTTTTTAACGAAGGAGAAAAACTTAACAGCAATGCTCGACAGGTGCCATGTGTGTTCTTGTAACAGCCCTCCATTTAGACTCATATCTGGCTCACCTGTGAAAAGCTGCCGTTTCAATCAACTCACAGTAAAATCACAACACACCCTTCGTGTGCTGGTGGGCAGAAGAAACATTCCCATACTCCAGCTCATTTCCTTAAACACAGGGATTTCTGTTTCCTACACCTGAACTGAGCATCTCTTAGAAATGCTAAGACTACACTTTATGTATTTCTTACACAGTAATGAATTTGGCCAACAAGGCACAGGACTGTTTTACAAGAGGACAGAATTTATCTCCAGAGGAAATAGGCCACATTACACTGTTAACCCAAGGCACAGCCAGTGCCTGCAAAACATGAAGTCTTAGCATGAAGTCTACAGCATGATAATTCTTATTCCTTTTCCCAACCTGAAATCTACATTAAAAGGAATAATCAGAGATAAGAGGGCCATACCTAGCAATATACTATATAGTACATCTTTAAAAAGCAAGTTCTTTTGAATACTTTCCATCTAAAGTTTCCTTCTCTGGGCACCAACTTCAAAGGTTCAGCACTATGACAAGGATTATTTATGTTGAAGCAGAAGTCCCTAAAGAAAAGTGAACTTGAAGCCTTTATAAATAATTTTTGGATGGCGAGTTCCTGAATTCGATCTACTGATATACTAATACATTACAGATACAGTCTCAAACACATTAAATGTCATTTCTTTCTCACCTGGAATAAATGTTAAGAATTGGTACGATGTATTAATTCAGTATTTTAGCCAATTTATTGATCGACTAAAGCAAAACCAGTGCTACAAAATAAGAGGAGGAATCATTTCTATAGGTATAGTATATGATCTCTAGTCCCATTAAGCAGTAAAAAATTTTCTGCATTTCTGCCTTGCCAAAATTAGGACCATCAGCAGGAGAAACACATGGGATGTAAGTTAGGAATACAGGCCTACACAGGAACTAATCACATACATAAATAAAACAGGTAAGATTTGCAAGGATCAGAACATACACAATATGCTTATTTACCAAGAACTAGAAAAACACTTTGGAAGGAAATATGCTAATAAATGCATTACCATGAGGATGTGCTGACTGACGACACCTGATGATTTTTATTTAAGAGCTAAGATGGAGTCCTGTAAATCCATCATGGTACTTGAATGCAATTACTGGCAGGAGTAAAAGGATTCAGAACATAACCTAGAGATGAAAAATATCCCTATAAATCTATGGAATGCTTTTATCACCTTTCCACATATTGGAGCCGCATAAAGGACTGTAGTGTTACAGGTACATTAGAAAAAAATCTTTTTAGTGTCACTCAAAGGTCCTTCTCACTGTCCCTAAGGTCTTTTACCAGTTCTTTGTTGAAAAGCTCTATATAAAACAGCCCTGAAATCAACGTCCCCCTTCTTTTCAAGATGTCTCGTAATGTTTGGTGGCATATACACTTAAAAATAAGACAAGCCCAGTGAAGGATTCATAAACCATAACGTGTCTTGTGTAACAGTATGAAGCCGTTCAGTAAAAGCAGACATATCAACAACATAAATACATCTGTTTGACAAAATAAGACCCATTTTTTTCATTTCTGACATGTTAGCTTTGCCCGCCGAAAGATAAAGACATCATAAAGCACCAAAAGAACTAACGGACACTGCTGATTTAAGAGAACAGCAAAAGAAAAGGGCAGGTAGAAGCTTCTAGGTCATGGGCACACACAAAACTGCAAGGGGGAAAACTAGAGCGTTTTCTCAAAACTGAGCTGAGACTATGACTAGCGCAGCATCACAGCTACACATTAAAGACTCCTTAATATAATTTTTCTGTATTAATGAGATCCAGCTCAATCTCAGCAAAAGTGGTTTGTTTTTTTTGTTTTTTTCTTAATGCAACTTTGATTCAAAGCTATTGGAAAAAACACTGTGGTTTCTAGAGCTATTTAGTCTAACCAAATGTGGCAGATCCTGCTGATAAAGGAATGATTTAACTGAAATGAATTTCTATAATCAAAAATAAACTATGCTAGAGAGCTCCAGACCAGTCTGAATGAAAGAAAACTTTAAAAACATCAATTATTTGTTGCAGCAGAGTTAAATAGTAATGCATCCTCTTTAAACTCCTTCCAGTCAATCACTTCAGAAATAACAAAACATGGGGTTAGAAGGGAAAGAAAATGTAACGTCTGGCTAACTTCCCCTCTGTGTTATATCCAAACACTGGGAAGGCCCAAACAATTTACACAGATGGAAGAGAACAGAACCTAAACTTCAGACACATACAGAAAAATCCAGGCGTGAACCCCTTCTTGTGTTGTCCTTCTGCAGCAAGTCTCAAGGACAGCTTCTTAACTCAGTTCCACAGTACAAAGAGAGACAGCCCCTTTCTCACCACCCCATAAGAATTACAGGAGAATTAAACCAAAGCAAAAGCAAAAACCAACCGACCTCTCCCGGCAGGCACATAACCGCTCTCCTCGCAGCTCAGCCTCCCACACGGCACTACTGCCTGCAGTGGCTTCCAGCTGAAAGCCATGAAAGGAAACGAGGAACACCTTGTTCCCCCCTCCCCAGCAGAAACCTCTCCAGCGTTACCCAAAAGGTGTCCCACTGGACATTTTTTGCTGTCCTGTAAACATTTTAGACAGCCTTTTTATGTTCAGATTTAGGGCAATTTCCCTCTTTCCTTATCTTCCTGACCCAAAACTGCAAGTCCTTGGAGTTAGTCATTCCCAACAGTGGCAGAAGATTGAGCAGAGGATTAAGCAAATTGGTGCAGGAGGGTGATCTCTCCAGCATTACCTGCTGGGAGGTATCATAGCACTCCAGCATTCCAGAAACCTCGACAGTTTCTCAGAGCTGTTTGTTTGTAATCTGCTCAGCCTACTTCAGCTTGCTGGTTACATCACATTTGCAGGAGAAAATATCTTCAAAGCATTCCTTACCCTGTGAGCTATTTGGCAAAAGGAGAATGATGACAACTCTTCCTCCTCTGGCTAGTCTGAGAAACCCTCTGTTTCCTTTGCTCTTTAGCTGTTTTGACAATGAAAAGAAAAATATTTGAACTGCTCCAAACCTCTCTTTTTCACCTGCAAAATCAGGGTAAAATCTAAAGTCTATGATGACACTTACAAGGCATTTTTAAATACGTGTTTTAACATATATAAGATAACATCTTTTAAATACATGTATGGGACAGATTACCCTACACTTTCCTAGTTTTCGTGTGCTGGATTGTGTGTCCCAATAACTGCCAATGCCCCAGAAATCTTCCCACAGATGCAGCGGCCAGCTTGTCCTTCTACAGTCCAGTCACAAGAAAGAAGGCAACCACACCATGAACCTTTTACTACTCCAGCCATTGCTTGTTTTCAGCAGATTCCTGTTGTCTCTCTATGTACTTCTGAGGTGCAAGTGTAGACAGCAGGTACCTCAAGCCAGCTCAGAGGCCCATCCTTTATCCAAGAAAAACACTTCAGCTCTAGTCTTCCATTTGTCTTTGGCCACTGGCACAAGCTTCAGTTTTCTCCTGCAATCATGTAGCATGTGCCTGCACCAAGTAGCCAGGGGTGCCCCTGGGCTGGAGAGACTAGAGCACAACATAATAGGATTTTTATTGCACTCTGCCTCCATCTGCTGCCTTTAGCAGGATTGTCCTCACGTAAACCACTGCCTACCCCATCATTTGCTGCCTCACGAAATCGAAGGGGGAAACTTCTCCCTGACGTGTGTCTCTGACTACCTGTCACTGTGGTAGTATCTCCAGGACTCAACCAGAAGGTCTAGAACACAGAAAAGATCAGACCATGGCAACATCACCAGCAGTGCAGTGGAAAAACTATTCTCTTTTTTCACAGACTGAAGTTTCTTGCATCAGCCTACATATTCAGTTTTCTACAGCCATTTATAAGCAATAAACATCCCCTTATCCTGAAGGCTCTTCTCACAAAAGAATTTCATTTGTTGAGTCTTAGTTGACACCTAGGATGACTTTGCATTCCAGATTACACTGAAATTGTAATTTCCTTCACTTGAAACACTGCAACAGTAAAACAGGGAAAATTCTTCCTCATATGCCATTTCTGGAAAATGACTTTTTTTTTTTTTCGCAAACACTTGAGCAATACTCTTATATTAAGCAGTGAGGACAAGTTACGTCCTTATAGATATACAACTGCTCACTAACAAAGAACTCATTATCTTCTGTCTATGTTTCCAATGTCATCAGTCATCCTTAATGATTTCCCCAAAAACATTTTTGTGCAGATGTTAACATCAATTCCAAGTGTTCTCCTAGCCCAGTTTCCCAGGATGCAAAGTAATTTAACTACAGATTATTGATATTAACATAGGAGACAACATAGGTGCATAAGATTGCAGCTGATCTGTGCTGACTTTGGGCTTTCCATCTTTTCAGTGACATTTCGCCTGAACCAGACGAAGTACTGTTTTACATTAGCAGTAGGAGCTCCTCCTTTATTTTGCGGAGAAGAAACAAGTAGCCTTCACATGAAGTTATGCTGTCTCAAAATAGACTTTTAACAGTGCGTTTTGCGGGATGATTTATTCATTCATAATTTGATGTTGCAGCCAATTGTAAATATTTTGTCTGACATCTTTATTGTGTTGATTATTATGAAAAAATTTTCTTGGGGGATTTTGATTTTTTTGATTAAATTAATCTGAATTGTTGAAGCTATTTATTTTACACTCTTCGCAAATATCACAGCAAATGTAAAACTTCCTCAGCTACGGATGCCTATGCTTTTCCAATATGTAGAATCAGTCTTACAGTACAGTCCATTTTTGCCTCATTCCTTCAATGTCCAAAGTTTACATCTTGTATAGTAAGGCGGATACATTATTCTTTTTTTCCATAGTCTGCACACATCTCTATAAATAAAAGCATGCATTTGTATCAGATACAACAAAACAAATACACATACCTCCATTTATGTCCAGTTTACCATAAATATTAGTCACAACTGACATATGGTCACCATAATCCTAAAATCTAGTAAGTGCTTTCAACAAGATAAACTTAGTTCCTGGACAACTTGCCCCAAGTCTTCGGATCATTTTTTCTTTTTTGTAATTACACTGTCATTTTCAACAAGTATTTTTCCTCTTCTGCTCTACAGAAGACCCTAACAAACAACAGTGAAAACTGAGTATGGATTAAATATTTCCCTTTTATGACATAACTATCCACAAAACTATTCCATAATTTGTGATCTGTGTGTGAACACTTTGTGAGTGTTCAAGGCCAGGCTGGATGGGGCTTTGAGCAACCTGGTCTGGTGGGAGGTGTCCCTGCCCAGGGCAAGGGGGGTTGGAACTAGATGATCTTTATGGTCCCTTCCAACTCTAACCATACTATGATTCTATGATCCTACACATTTTTAAGAGTATCTAAATGTTAACGATGTTGGAGCAGAAACAAGTAGAAATTTGCTAGTTTCTGGAATAGCAGGGAAAGGAAGGTATAGCCTTAACTCTGCTCCCTGAAAAGCACAGGTATAAATCACTCCTCACCAAAGAAAAAGGAGGAAGCTCCTTGGCATTCTAGACACAGGATTCATTGTGAAATAGATCTAATCACTAGAGGTTAACTGTAAAACCTCTAAGGGCTAAAAAACAACAGGGTGATTTTCAAATTGACCTTATGAGATAGATGAGATACTAAAACCAAATCCATAGCTAAACAATTCTTAAGAGGTTCTGTTGCTCGGGAGGGAGGCGGGTTGTTATAGAATATAATACACCAATTATAAATTATGGACATTTTTTGACAGTGGAACTGAAACAGATCCAATTAGAAATAGTTAGCTGGGGGGGTTGTATACAAAAGTATTGATATGCACATCACACGTCAAGAATACAATTCAAAAAACAAAATAATATTGTTGATAGTTGCAGCTATTTGCAAGTGCTAGTAGGAAATACTCCTGCATCGTTTTGTGTTAAAACTAGTTATTCCTTCAATAAATAAGACAGAAAGATCAAGGATGCAACTTTGCAGAGATGTGATAAAAATCATAAACATTTAGCTTGTTGTGCTGCCTTGTACACAAGTTCAGTTTCAAGGCAGAGGATAAAAGGTATTACGACCAAATGATTGTCATAGCTTAAAATTGCACTAAGATTGAATTATTTAAATGGACTGAAAATGCTGAAAATTATTATCAGTTACCATTTTAGGTCAACTTTCCCCCTTCTGCACATATAAAATATGTCTTTTGCCTGGCTTTGCCACCAAATACATACTTTCTACAGCAACTACTGGAGCGTTCAGTAGATCAAAGCTAGTCATAAAAGCCTGTGTTCCTGCAAACCTGGTGTGTATACGTTTTACTTTAGGCACACAAGTTGTGACACGAAATTTATAAAAGGGATGATATACACAACATTGAATATATTGGTGGTAATGTATGTTCCTAAAGATTTCCACATAATAGTTTTTTAACAGACACTAGATTGAGAGGAAGGGATGAAAAAATAAAGAGGTACCATAAGTGATTTAAATACACTGATGTACTGCTTCTACTCTAGCCTCTTCTTGTATAGCCTTTCCTTGCATTTAAGTAAGTTTGTGATACTGACCACAAAAAAGAATTTACGTTCATATATTTAAGTGCATTTGTTGCTAACTGTGGCTTAACTTAGAATTCATCTTTTTGATGAACAAAACAAAAATAAATTAATCATCCCGTTCCATTATTCTGAGTTATAACGTTTTGCAGCAGGTTAAATACAGTAGAAATGGAGGAAAAAGATAATTTCTATATGAAAGAGGACTGTTTATTCCTCTTGTAATAGTATATCTAGGTATAAAACCATCCAGATCCACAAGACATCTGAAATTAGGCAGAATTTTGAAAAGGAGTAAAATTTGGAATGAAATGAACTTTTTGCAGTTGTTTGAATCCCAAGCCTAAAACCTCCATCCCTGAAAACCACAAAGGAATCATCTGGTTTTTTTGACCTTAGAATTAGAAAGCCTGTTTCCATCTGAAACACAGAGATTTTTACCTTCTATCATTATAGCTTTCTAATAAAAAAAAAAAAAACTTTGAGGGGGTTTTCTTTCATTTTTCATTGCAGGCTTACTAATGTAGTTGGAAAAAAATCATCAGAATTTTATAGTCTGACAATTCTCCTCCAGAAGACAATCAATGAAACATGGAAATATTGCTTTACTCTGTAGCTACTATATACAGTGAATAAACTCCATATGGCCTTCAAAACGAAGATGAAGAAAATGGGACAAGAGAATGAGCATCCATTCTGCTTAAAAAAAAAAAAAGCACTTCATCACTTCAGTGAAGAATTTTACTGGCTTATCTAAATGGAAATATCTTGATTTGTCTCTTACCTTACACCCCTTTTTATAACCATTGTTCCATAAAGCCCAGCAGAATTACCTGCAATTCAGGTCTGGATCCAGGCACTGCCAGAGCCTAGACTCCAAACAGCCCTGGCCTATGGAGAAACACCAATTTTCTCACTGTAAAACAGAAGCAAACCTGATTCTGCCTGGCTTGTCAAACTAAGAACCTGCTAGCAATGAATATGAACTAGGTCTGGCAACAGTGCATGTAATGAAACACATGTACAGAAGTTCCACCTTGCTTAAATTGGTGAGTTGGTCACTCAAGACTCTAATTCTCTGGAGCCTAAGACTGTCTTATTCCTTGGACTACTGTCCTGCTCAGCAGGAGCTTCTGATATCGTGGACAAATCCAGAAGTTCAACCAAAGTTGAAGAACAATTTCCAACATGACATAAGGACATTCATTTCCTTATGTTATACATTCTTCCAGGTATAGATTTAATAATGCAACAGGAGCAGGACTGTCACCCACTTTTGATCACGATAAAGGATTGGTTTGGGGTCAACTCAGCTAAAGATTCAGTATTAGTTCCAGTAAAACCAGAATCTTTCAAGGTCTTGAAGTTCAAAAGAAAACTAGCAGGAAGATAATACTTCAAAGGCTCCTATTAATGAGATTACTGATTATTTTACTCAATGTCTTTAAAGGTTCTATTAAAAGATGAAAAGTGCTGCCTCCCAGGTGACAAAAGATTGCAGTGGTCCAGTCAGGACATTCCATTACGAGGCATCAGACCAGTCCTGTGTCTTCCTTTTAAGTCTGAGGCTTCTCAGAACCCAGATTTCTCCAGAAACCTTTATCTCACCTTCTGTTTCTCTAGACTCCATCCCTGTTGAGCACTCCACGGTCTTCTCCTTTTATGACCTTCAGTGAATGTGTAGCTTCACTGCCATAAGTTACACAGTGATATAAACATAGATTTGACTAGATGTTTCATACCACAGGGTTTTTTTCCCATCTTCTTCTGAAGCACTGGATGTGCAATGCTGTCAGAGACAAGACACTGGATCAGGTAAACCTGATGCCCTGAGGTAAACGGGGAATTCTCTTCGGTATATTGCTAGTCTCACTTTCTGTTACTCTGCCTTTTCAGGAAAAACACTGGCTGCCAGTATTCCCAAACCCTTCATCATCTAAGTGATTATTAAAGTTGCACCTGGATGAAAACACTTCATGCTGAAATGTAACACACTAAGTCAAAGAAGCAAAAGGAGAAATACAATCAGAGATTATTCAGAGAATATCTTCGTCAGTGACCTGGATGAAGGGACAGAGTGTACCCTCAGCAAGTTTGCTGATAACACAAAACTGGGAGGGGTGGCTGACACACCAGAAAGGCTGTGCCACCATACAGCGAGACCTCAACAGACTGGAGAGTTGGGTGGAGATAAACCTTTAAATGAAGTTCAACAAGGGCAAGTGTAGGGTGCTGCACCTGGGAAGGAATAACCCCATGCACCAGTACAGGTTGGGGGCTGACCTGCTGGAGAGCAGCTCTGTGGAAAAAGACCTGGGAGTCCTGGTGGACAACAGGATGCCCATGAGCCAGCAATGTGTCCTTGTGGCCAAGAAGCCCAATAGCATCCTGGCATGCATCAAGAACAGCGTGGAAGCAGGTCAAGGGTGGTCATCCTCCCCTTCTACTCTGCCCTGGTGAGGCCACATCTGGAGTCCAGTTCTGGGCTCCCCAGTTCAAGAAGGACAAGGAACTACTGGAGAGGGTACAGCAAAGGGCTATGGAGATGATTAGGGGACTGAAACATCTCTCTGATGAGGAGAGGCTGAGGGACTTGGGTCTTTTTAGTCTGGAGAAGAGAAGACTGAGGGGGAATCTGATCAATGCTTATAAATATCTAAAGGGTGGGTATCAAGAGGATGGGGCCAGTCTTTTTTTCAGTGGTGCCCAGTGACAGGACAAGAGGTCATGGGCACAAACTTGAACATAAGAAGTTCCATCTAAACATGAGGAAGAACTTCCTTACTTTGAGGGTGGCAGAGCACTGGAACAGGCTGCCCAGAGAGGGTGTGGAGTCTCCTTCTCTGGAGACATTCAAAACCCACCTGGACACATTCCTGTGCAACCTGCTCTAGGTGGACCTGCTTTGGCAGGGGTGTTGGACTAGATGATCTCCAGAGGTCCCTTCCAAGTCCATATTCTGTGATTCTGTGAATGTTATGCAGACCAGGCATGTACAGAAAGAGATGCAGAGCCTGTCAAAGTGGCAGTCACACCTCCAAAGAAGTGGGACTGTCTTTAATAGGAGGAATGGCAAAGCTGCCTCCTGAATAAATTAGAGACAAATACTTTGCAGAGAGAGGGAGACTGAATATACATGATGTGTCCAAATGACTTTGAGAAAAAAAAATTAGCTATGACATGTCAACTATATCAGCAGGAAGGGTAGCTTTGTGAGAAGCTTAACCTGATAAGCACAAAATCAAGGGAAAGAGAATTGCTGACTATCTTCATCCATCTGTTCAAATCCAAGCAACACTTTATATAGTTTCATTTTCGTACAAAATACCTGAGACTGTCTCACATTCCTTAGCCTGCATTTTTTATAAAAATCTTTGCCTGTATTGTCTCTTTCAAATATTCCGGTTGCATACTACCATATCATAGTTTGAGTTAAAGGTAATGGAATAATAAATATTTATTCATCAACCAATGGTATGGCAGATATGAAACTGGGTGAAGTAGGACCTAAGACAATGAAAAATGCTTCTATAATTATATTAGAAACAAAAGCAAGGCTAAGGAGAATCTCCATCTTTAATTGGATGCAGGGGAAAACATCGTGACAAAGGATGAAGAAAAGGCTGAGGTCCTTAATGCCTTCTTTCCCTCAGTCTTTAGTAGTAAGACCAGTTGTTCTCCAGGTACCCAGCCCACTGAGCTGGAAGACAGGGATGGAGAACAGAATGAAGTCCCGTAATACAAGGGGAAATGGTGAGTGACCTCCTACACCACTTAGACAACGCAAGTCTATGGGGCCGGATGGGATCCACCCAAGGGTACTGAGGGAGCTGGTGGAGGTGCTCACCAAGCCACTTCCCATCATTTGTCAGCAGTGCTGATTAACTGGAGATGTCCCAGTTGACTGGAGATTAGCAAATGTGATACCCATCTACAAGAAGGGCCAGAAGGAGGATGCAAGGAATTACAGGCCTGTGAGTCTGATCTTGGTGCTGGGGAAGGTTGTGGAGCAAATTCTCGACTGCCATCATGCAGCATGTACAGGACAACCAGGTGATCAGGAAAAGTTCTTCTGCCCCACAGATTACTGAAGAATATAGCACCTCTTGGCTTCCTGTCACTACAAGAGCCTCAAATATTGCTCTTTTCTGTCTTGAGTTAATCTTCTGCTCAGTGTGAAATGCTTTATACAAAGTGATTGGTCTTGAAAAGGGGTATTTGGGTGAAGTATAAACCACAGATACGGCAAAATATTCTAAAATTTCCTCCTAAAATTAGGGTTTTCTGAAATCCAAGCTACCCAATATGAATCCATGAGCCTATATGGAGCACTAAGTCTCCTCATCTTCCTCTTTCCAGGTTGCTGCCAAATTGTGATTCTACCTTCATTCAGCCATAGCATCTACCCAGAATCCTTGTTCTAAGATGGCAGAGACCCAGATAAATAGCTTAAAGTGCTATTGCAGCAGGTAGTAAGAAGAAAGGACCATGGCCATCAGTTATTTAGAAGTAATAATGGACTAATCTGGGAATGAAACCTATGTGCCAGCACTTGCCCCGAATCCACCCTATCTGAATGTTCTAGGTCAACTCATGTTGAAATAAAGTACATAATACTACATAGTTAAAAATGAAGCTGTCTTGATAAAACTCTGCTAGCTTAAAAAAACCCCCAAAATAATGGACTTGTTTTCCCGGATTGTTTGACAATGGAACAATTTCTGTGGAATTGATTTCTTAGATATGATGGGTGATTTCCATTTCCTCAAATGCCCTGATGGTTTAATGGTTTAAGCATTATTCATTCCCTTCCGGATTGGGCTGGTAACAGCCTAGTAATGTGAGATCTATTAAGATTCTCAAAGAATCCTGGATTTTGCTTTGTTTGAACTACTAATTATGAATTCATTTGGGCTGAATAATATCCATGATATGCTTGGAGAATTTGGTGTGGAAAATCCCTTTAGTAAAGAACAACATCTGAGATCTTGAAATATGCAGAGGTTTTTTTGCAATCCCCAGAGTACGGAAAGCCTTGAATGCTTACCAAAGAGCGTGATGCATGTCTATTCCATCTCCTAAAAACACTTCCTCCTTCAGATTTACAGTCACTACGAACACAGAGCAATTTTGATCAAAAGAAGCAGCAGCAGCAGCTGTAAGGGAAAAGTGTTCATTTCTGATTGCCTCATCTGGACTAGAAGAGGGTAATAGTATAACTTTATTACACCAGATGCAGTGAAGGGCTTTATTTCATTTAATCTGGAGAACAGAGGAATTTGTCACATAGAGAAGATGAAAATAATCTTGTTCTTCTTGCCACCACCCAGGCGTGATGGTTATTGGCTGAATCCACAGAAGAAGCTGGAGTTTATGATGACTATTTACTAACTTTCTCCTGCATGACTGTCCTAGGAAGGATGGTATTTTTCTACACTCCAGAGACATCTTCTGTTGAAAAGTTATTTTTGTTTGGTATTTGCTGGAAAGCATTTGTTTTGGGAATGTGTGCTTCTGGGATTTGTGGTAGGCTCAAAGTTTCAACTGTACACCATAGCATCCTATTTGTTCCTTGGTACGGGCTTTATATTTAAGTTGGAATTTATTAACACTTATTTTTAGAACCTTCTGTAAGCCAAAGCCATTCTTGACTGGCAATGTACACTGATAACAAACAATGGCCGCAGCTGTTTGGGTTTTGGGCTTTTTTACCCTGGATCCTTGCAATGATATATATCTGTCATATACTGTCACTGTCATTTATTTGTTTGAACTTAGTTTTGAGGGTTGTATATTCTGTAGTTATATTTACACCATTAATTCAATATTATGCCTCTGAGTTCAAGTTCTTTTTGAGCAGGGGGTTTGGGCAAAGTTAATAGATATGATTCATCCATGACCTTTTTTTTTTGACAAATAAATTTTAAATGCCACTGTTTCTGTCACGCCAATATATTACAACTTGTGACAACAAGGGTTAAAATCTCTACAGAATGGAAATCAGGGGAGAATCAAGCCCAGTATTTACCAATGAAGGAGGGTCAGGCAAAGGTATTAACTGCATTTTCTAGGTATAGAAAAGGAAAAGCAGAAGGTATTCACTCCTTTTCCTCTAAAAGGAGAATGATAAATAATAACTTGTTTTCGTGGACTGGCAGTTTCATTAACATATATTTGGCCCACAACACAGCCAGGAAATTTGGATTCAGATCATGTTCTTCAAGTAGAGTGTCTAATGTCATGATACCAAGTTGATCCCATTCCAAGTAATGAGAGAGTACACAAGGGGCAAGTACTTCAAAGCCAGATACAAAAATACAGTTGCGTGCCTCCCGAAGAACAGTATACTGACCAGAAGTACCAGACAAATCAAATCTTGTGACTGACCATATAGATATCTTTCTGGAAAAAAACAGACTTTATGAAGATGAGTACATAACAGCTGTAAATAACTCTTGTGCAGAAGTAATGTCAGAATGCTAGGAGAAAAGAAGAAAGATTTTGGCAGACAGGCAGTCCAGCAGTCAAATTCTTGCCTGAAGTCATCTCTGTCACCCATCCGTAGAAACTCTCTTAGTACTCAGCATGTTTCTGCTACATGTTTCTCCTGTTTTCTGGTGTTCAGACTATAGGACTAGAAACCAGCACTAGTGACAGAAATCACAGGTGAACCACAGGTAAAAATCTCTTTGAAACACAAAACAATACGTCCCCACATAGACACTCACAGAATATGGTTAGGCAAAATTCTTTCTAACACCCTCTTTATATCTTGATTTGCAAGAGTAATCCTGCCTCAATGTACTACTTATGGTCTAGGTGAAATCCCAATTGTTATGGCTAATGACGTCGGAGTCGTTTCATCTTTGGTATCTTCATAGCACTTACAATCTTCCCAGTTTCCTTAGTTTCCAAGGCCACAGAGGTGAAGAGTGATTACAGGGGCTTTGTAAGTGCTTAGACAGAACATCAGAGGGGACCTTTGATGGCTTCATAATGATCTAATACCACTTGACATCCCATCCTGTCAGAGTTTTTGTCATTGACTCCTGCAAGTTGTTTTTTTTTAGACCCAGAAAGATAGACCTTACTTCCTCTTCACACTTTTTCATTGAAATGTCTGATTTCCATCTCCTAGGGTCTCTCTATTAGCATTTACTCCTTCTGACTAGTTACTGTACTGTAAAGAAACAGAACACCTTTATAAAAAGATGAGAGGGATTATCAAGGCCTGGGAGGCAGTGGCTGCTAGTTCTGAGAAGAGAAAAGTACAAAACACATTCATGGCGCATAGCATCTTTCTCCATTAACTGCCCAGAGAGTCAAGGCCTATCAGGTCTGCGTTATTAATGCTCAAAATCATACATTATGGTATTAAACATCAGAGTTGCTTACCTCTGCTGTAGTCACTAGAGTGGGCAGTCGGTATAAAATCACCGCCAAAACCCTTGTCTTCTGTTAAATAGGGTAAAATGAAGTCATGCTTTTGCTAGATTAAACTGAGAAGTTAGCAGTGTGTTCTTAACTGAAAATTCTTTTGTGCTTGACAGAGGAGAACTGAAACATCTTTCCTGAAAAAGATAAAAAGCATCAAAAACCAGCCTGCAATTCAGTAATACTTTTTTGTGTAAAAAGCACTGGCTGTTTCAGCTTGTCCATAAGCTAGTTATTTCCTTGTGCAGATTTCATTCACATTGGTATAAATTTCTGTTATATTTGAATGCACTTGTCAGGTATGCAGTTCCCAATTCTGGAAATTGCCTCCTACTCAGAACAGGACATTAAGAACAGTACTCTCATCCTTTCCTGCATCATAGCCATTCCAAGGAAATTCATAATAGTCCTTACACCCAAACTAACATCACAGATTCCAAAACTTCCTTTTTTTTTTCCCTCACTATTTATTCCCCATCTCTCCAGTTTTGTGGGTATCACTCTGCTTTTAAGCCACTTGTATTAGAAGGCACTGATGTTAGCAGGGCATCTTTTGGAGTTTAGGCAAAACCCGTGGTGTAAAACCGCTTTTGGTGCTGGTAGATGGTGCATTTCAGGGATCCAAGCGCCACCTGCTGCGGATGAGGGGCAATATACGCTGTGGAAGCAAACGAGCTGGCATTTCCCTCAGCTGAAATGCAACTTTCCTTTCTGGATGTAGGAATACCCATATAAACATGGGGCGTGGAGTTGGAAGAGACTTCCTGCCTGTGGAACTTAAATTATTTTATCATTCTACGAACAAAACTGTCAATGCAAAGGTATTCAAAGAATGGTGATTTTTCACTCTTAGGTGTCAGTGCTCCACAGCCAGACAGCCCAATCACAAAAGTAACAAAGCAAGATTTGAAACTCTAGCAGTTTGTTTCTTTCCTCGTACTATTGTGGCTGGCAAAGATTTTGAAACCAGAATCTAGTAAACAACCGATGACATGAGCTAAGAAAAGACCAAACTATATATCTTCTACACATTGCAGTCCTTTGGAGACAAATTTCTGCTGTATATCACTTATACAAAAAATGTGGTTCTGGATAGAAAAACTTTAATATTAATCTCTGGCTGTCATGCCTCACGCTGGGCTTCCAGTTTCATCAGTGAACAGAGCACCATTAAGAAAAATAAATTACTCATCTTTTCAGCTGAGATAATTGGAATTATTCCATGTCGAGGATGCATTTGGTTTCCGCTTTCATTTCTACTGAGAATCTGAATGAATCCAATGAAGACGACCCATTAGAGAGTCAGAAAAAAGGACGTCCATGTGCCCCAATGAAAAAGAGGAAAGTTGTACAGAGCTTGTTGAAGCAGATAAGGATCAGGCAGAAGAAAATTCCAAATTAGCGATGAGAAGAGGAGCGGTCCTTGCCTAGGAAGGACTCTGCTTGGAAGAGGTTCTCCCAGGGCTGATGTGCAAGTTCCCATTTCTCTAATTAGCCATATCGCCCAGTGAGAGCAAAGAAGTGAAACTGATTGGCATTACAGATAAGAAGTGGCTGACTGGGATGGGATTTCCAGTGGTTCTACAAGCAGCAGAAAACAGCCGATGATAAATCGTTTCAAGCACAGAGAAAAACCTGGAAGAGGCAACTATGGACTCATTTCAAGTTTGCCAACTGACATGCTTATAATTTTTTAATCTATGGTCAGCAGGCTTGTGCCTGAGCACAAACACTGACTCATTACTGCTTCCCTGTAGGCAAGGGTAATACAATAAGAGATGACCATAATGTATAAACAATTCCCACTCAAAGCCAGCATCCTATTGCCTCACTTCTTGTTTTCACTTCAGATCCTTTTCTGGGAGTGGAAGAATCACATATGCCTTGTTTCAGTCCCCTGTCCATGGATAAACTTCATTCTGTGAAAATATAAAAATGAAAATTGGTAACACAAACCTGCTCAGCAATTTTCTCTTGTGTCCTACGCAAGTAGAAGCTGCTTCCACAGTTGCCCTGGAAAGAGTTGCTTGTCCTTCCCTTTAGGCTATGAGGAAAGTACTTATTTTGGCTGACGAACTTTTCTCAAGCCCAGAAAGATACATTAACAACCATCAGGGGGTAAGCAGCAGCGGCTCTAGCTAATAATAGCAAACCCAAGGAACTAGCTGACCTACCTGCTGGAGAACTCTTCCAGCAAACCACTCGTGGCTTCAGCAGATGTTAATAAAGCTTTACAGCCACATTTGTTCTCCCCTCCCAGCAGCAAGCTCACAGAGCATGGAAGTCTGGAGAATGATGGGGCACTGGTACATTAAGAGCTCTCGGGACACAATAAAGGATGTCCAAAGGACTATTCACCGGCACGCTCGGCCTGGTCTTCTGCACCCTCAGCAACTTTATGGCTGCCCTCCAAGGAAAGAAACAAACCAAACAAATGCCATCGATACTCAAGTTGCATGCTTATTTTTGATTCACTTAATCAAGGAACTGAATTACAGCTATTGTTCTTCAGCACTAATGGCGTTTTATGTTTCTGAAAATACCTTAAGCACTTGCACAGAGAGCTTTTGGTACTGAGGAGCTTGGTTTATGCGATCTTACGCGACTTCACACCTAGAACATTTAAGAGCTTTACAAGATAGGAAACTGGGAGAAAGTCTGAAAACATAGATCCTGGGTTGCAGTTACAGGAAAACAAAGTTCACAATATTTTTAATGGTGTTTCAGGTGGATTTGTGTCTTCTTTGCAATTCACTTTCCATGGATACTCTAGCAAAAAGTTTAACAACAGATACAGCCACCAAAACAAGGATTTCTAAAAAAGGAGTAGGGAAAATGTATTTTAAAGTGGCACACTCAGATGTCTGTGCTGAAAAATTTATTTTATAGTTTGTTCTGAATACCGCTAAAATCTGCGGAGATCATTATGAAGGGTCTAAAATCAAGCTGTAGAAATGTTTTAAGTCATACCATTATTAATTTGCCTCACAGTAACACTTAGAAGCCCCATTTGCAATCCACAGGCTTTTTAAAGTAAGGGATCATACACAAAGAACAAAAACTCACCCCCATATTAATGACAAATAATCTTCATTTGAAGTATATTTTGAATACTCACTACAAATTGCTTCCGAACAAGCTACAAGCCAAACTACTCTGCAGACACTGTTTGGTGAATAATGAATAAAATCCAGAAAATTGCAAGCAGAAAGGCACAGCTTGGACCAGATAATTTTTTCCTCATGCTTTGTTCATCCATCTCTTCTCAGCAGGTACTTCTGGGGCAAGTTGCCATGGGTGCTGTTGATTTATTTGATTAATAAATGTCTATTTCACTAGTTGCTTAGTAAGTGAACAAAGTCTCCCTGCAATAAAAGTATTTTATATATTACAGTAAATTAAATGGAGTCTTTTAATGCCTCAAAAAGTAATGTATTTCTAGTAATCATGTTCCCATCACATAATTTTAATGTAACATGTTCCATCTTCAAATAATTTCTAAAATAAAATGAGATAGCATTATAATATGCTACAGCTGGTAAGAGAAAAATTCTTCTACTCCTCCCATACTGGGTCCTTCAGGGCTTTAAGCATGATACAGGGCATACTCCATATCAGCTAAGCACGGTACAGAAGTCAAGCCATAAATCCAGTGCAAGAAGATGTTTTAGCATCAAAAGCACTTCCAAGTTTATTGTCAACCACACCAAACTTCAGCAAAGTCACCTCAATATCTTTCACTTTAAAGTGTTCTTTCAATAAAAATACAGTGAGATACCACGGATTGGAGATAAAAAACACATCAACATTTTAAAACCAAAACATTTTAAAAGAGGAAAGTTGTATAGAAACTAATTTGCTACACATGTTTTACATGTACAATACAAAAAGGGGTTTCTACAACAACATATGGAAAGTATCTGAATCAGTAAGACAATGACCTTCATAAATCACTCCAGGTTCCAACTTTAAATTATGCCTGGTTCCCTCTCTCATGGGATACTCACTGCATCTCATACAAACTCATGGTTATGCGTGCACAGTATTCCTAGCTTTATAGGGAATGATGTCATATCAACACATAGAGGGTATGTAAAATGAAGAGTAAACACATTTGTACATGACTCTGACCAGATGAACGCACAGAGTCCACTCTACCACTTCCCTTTGGCTTAAGGGAATTATTTTTTTTTTTTCTTTGTACATGATTTATTAGATGGACTCACCAAAACTTTGGGGGATTCCTTTTTAGACTTTATTTATGCAGCAGTGCACTGTGGGTGGCAACGGCCAGGAATAATGTGGGGCAGAAATCCCATTTCCCTAACCCCAGGTACACGAACGCTTCAGGTTCATGCAAGCCAAAATACAACTGCCCATGAATACAATGAAGATTTATGGGAATTTGATCAAAAGCATGTTACAATTCAGTTGAGACAGCTGCCTGTGGCTTCTCTTACCTCTCCCTTCTGGTCAAAGGTATGTTTACTGGACAAACATGGCCTGTAGTATCAGACTTTTGCTTTGTCTTCAAAAGCTACAACCAGGCATATTCCTCTCCTAAAAATAAGGTAACAAAAGAGTATACAACTGTACATGCTCAAATTTTTTCCTCTGTTTTCAGTAAATGTCTGCCTGTTCATCCTGTTTGTATAGCCCCAAGTGACCACCCCAAACTAACACAAGTTAGCCCAGTGATTTTAGACAATAACAAAGTATCTTTAATGCCCTGTTCAGCATGCTCTATTTTTTTCTAGAGCTTTCTTATCCATAACGATCATCAGAGAAAACTGTTTAGTTCTACCCATAAAGGTAATTGTTTGCACCCAGCATATTCTCATTCAATAGCTAACACCTATTTTCATAACATGGGTACACAAAGTCCTATCTGCCCATCGCCTTTGTAAAGAAAAATGCAAGAATTTATGACATGCTTCATGGACATGACTGCTATCATATTATTTGTTACTTGAGTGAAGTTTTAGGGAAGGCAAGATACAATAAAAGCAGAATTTTACAGGGCTAGCCTTGAACATACATAGGCTTGAACAGTGTATGATTTCAAAATCTTCATTATTGAATACGTAATAAGAATATAATCCTTTGAAAAGATGCTTGAACTACTACTTCTTTAGCTATTTGTGAACTAGCTGAACTGGAATATCCTGAAACTCAAGTCAGATGAGGATCATACTTCAGTAGACATCATATATCCATCTGTACGGTTCAGTTGTATGTGGTAAAACAAACATTCTTTCTCCTTCTTGCTAACAAGGGAGTTATGAATTAATATTGTCAATGATTTGCTTAAACATTTAAATCTGTATGGTTCAGGATCTTCTTCAGCTCCAGCAACTAGAGAGCATTTAAAGCCATTAGACCAAAGTGCAGTAAATTGTAGTTCCACATGATGGCTGTGTGAAACACTAAACAAAAATTTTCGAAGTTTTTTACCAAAGAGAATCACAGAATGGTTAGAGTTGGAAGGGACCTTGAAAGATCATCCCGTTCCAACCCCCCTGCCATGGGCAGGGACACCTCCCACCAGACCAGGTTGCTCAAAGCCCCATCCAGCCTGGCCTTGAACCCCTCCAGGGATGGGGCAGCCACAGCTTCTCTGGGCAATCTGTTCCAGTGTCTCACCACCCTCACAACAAAGAATTTCTTCCTGGTATCTAATCTAAATCTCCCCTCTTTCAGTTTAAAACCATTACCCCTTGTCCTATCGCTACAGTCCCCAATAAAGAGTCCCTCCCCAGCTCTCCTGTAGCTCCCTTCAGATACTGGAAGGCTGCTCTAAGGTCTCCCCGGAGCCTTCTCTTCTCCAGGCTGAACAGGAGCAACAAAAAGATCAAATACTGGTCTTAAATTGTTGGGATTTTTTTTTATGTAACAGATAAATAGATGGTGAGTACATTTTTACTAAAATGGGAGATGCTTATTTCCCTTGACCTGGATTTGAATTAAACTTTAATTTGAAATTGTTACATAGTTGTTGGAACTTGAAAGAAATGAGGTGTCAATCTGCAGTGCAGAGATTATTCTGGTTTCTGACCTGAAACCAGAAATTCTCATAAAATTTCATTTATTCTCCCTTTCAAACCATATTCCCACACGAAGTTAAGAATATCAAACACCAGACAAAAAGAAAGTGTGATACTCAGCTTTAAATCAAGATATACTTTGGATGTAGAGTATATAGGAAAAGCACAGCCACATTGCACTAAAGACAAATTAATAAACCACAGCTATATAGTGCAGGTAGCTGTGAAATGAAAGAAAATCCCACCAGTGCTATTTCTTAACAAAGATACGGTATTTTTTGCTTTACTGGTGGCAAACAATTCAGTTTCAGGGTGGCAGGATCTGTCTCATTTTCAGAAATACAGATAAGCTTTCTGGAAGTAACCAACAGAGCTTCAGTGAAAATTTTGTAGCCCTTCTCAACAGGACTATGCTGCTGAGTGGACAAACACTACGAACTACTGGATGTAGAATCAGCCACTTGGAAATAAAAACTCTTGTTCGTGGAGGGGCATGTTGAAGATGTTCTCGAGCATGGCTTTGAAATTCATGCTACAGTTTTCTATTTTTCTGAATGCAGAGCCAAATTTAATCCCTTGGCTAACTCCCTTGTTCTCATTAAACTGTACCAGTTCACACCATAGAGAATAAGGTCAGGAACAGTTTTCCCCTTTTTAACCTAACATAGATTATTTTTTCAATATGTATTATCACTCAGTTAAATATATAAATTGATCAAGTAGCAGAAATGTAGATGCTGGATTTACATTGCTAAAGGGTATCTGTATAAAACATCATATTAATTTTTTGAAATGCATTTAATTAATGAAACTAGCAGATTCTTACTTGAGATTCATCATGACTAAATAAAGTAGTTCTGGCTTTCTGATGTCTGTTTCCCTTCACTGAGACTAGCCACATGAATGCTGCCAAATTTATCACTTCTTCTTGGAATGTCTCATTTGCATCCTTTACTGCTCAGGCATGTGCCAGAGCAACTGGATCAGGAGTTTCCCCACCAGCTTCTGCACTGCAGTCATCAGGTTTCCTGAGTGACTCCCCTAACCTGAATTCCTCCCCTAAATTGGAGGGAACAGAAAAATTCCTGAATGCAAACAACTAGTAAAACCCCTTTCCAACACAATATAATGAGGCCACACCAATAATTCCATAGCCAAAAGGTAAGGGTTTCCTTTAAACCACAATCCCTATATTGAATTCCTGTAACAAAGAGAAGGAAAGGCAACTTTTGACTTAAAATATCTTCTGTCTAGACCATACCCAGAGGAAGACATTTATTGCAAAATAATCAAACTTTTTTTTATTATTATGAGCCCCTGAAAAATCTGAAAGTTCAGAGTTGGGGGGGATGCTGTTTGAAAATTATACTCTTTGTCTCTTTCTTCTTTTTCCCCCTTCTCTCTCCTACTCAAAGGTTAAATAACTGCAGAGATTAAAAACTTCCTATGCAAACCAGCCCTCAATGGGCACAAAGGGCTATTTCCAACAAAAAAAAATTGAATAATTTGCATATACATAAAATGATTGGCACGGGGCTCAAGAGGTTCCCCGATATAACTGACAGAAATTAGTCTTTTCCATGCCTTATCTAAATTTTTCATATTTGTGTTTTATCTGTCTACATTTTATCTTCAAGGAGATGTTTGCTTACAAAATATTGCATTGGGACTGTACAGCTGGGGCTCAACTCCTGCATCACTTAAATCATGGGAACAATTTGGATACTTAGCATCTTTGAAAAAATACTTTTGCTTATATATTTAGGGGCCTATTTAGGGGAAAAGTATCTGTTAACTTTTCATTATGAAAGTAAATTATAGCATATAACCAGCAGCTCAGCTTGTAAACCTGTCACAGACTTTTTTTTTCTTCCCCAAAGAATCACAGATGGTTCAAGTGACCAAAACCAAATTTACTGCATGAAATCTAAGCAATTAGCCCAACTTCTATAGTTTTCTTACAAACTGGCAGGGCACTTACCACATGTTTGGTATTCCTTCAATGGTGGGTGTGATCAGAAGGATGTGGATCCATTAGACATAAGCTTTTCTTTCCCAGTGAGCATCAACCACCACCTCCAACAACTTCAGTGCCTCTGCCAACTAGGAAGGTCAGATAGGGAGAATACTTTCTTAGACTATAGACACCCAAAAGTAATACTGCTGCCCTATAGAACTGTTTCCTTCCCCTGGATTACCCAATGTCACGTGGTCCGTAGCGCTGAAGAGGACCCATGACAAGTTTCAGACAATCATCGGTCATTGCCTCAAAAAACACCCAAACATTTTTTCCTCTAAACACAACAACCCAAAACTATCAAGGAAAAAGATTTAAAACTTAAAACGCCCTCACAGTCCATTGCCTCTCTTAAAATAAATGTGCAACACAAAACATCACACTGCACATTTCAAAAATAACCTCCTTGCCCTTCTATTTCTACCCTCCCTCAGGTGATTGACAAGAACCCTCATAAAGCACCATTTGCCAGCAGCATCTGGTGGTTGGTAAAGTCCATAAAACAAAAAAAAAAAAACCTAAAACAAACAAGAAAGGGTTAATCAATGTACTTGACACTTAAAAATATATCTAACTCTATCAGGAATTAACAGCAGAATTTTTAGGCCAAAGAATTTTGCCAGCAAGAGTTATATAGGAACAAATACTGACAAATCAGATTTCTAATGAACTCCTGGTCCTAATTTTCATTCCAGAGAACCTACCATATCTAAATAACACAGATTTCCTGGAGTATCGTAGAATCAAAAAGGGTTTCTTCAGTGGGTGTTTGCTTTAGACACTCTGGTTTCTGATGATATGCAATCTGTTTTCGGCTCTTTTTAAGCCCAGATTTTGCCCAAAAGTTAAAAGCCTCATTCATTAGGCATGAAACATGCTCACAGAAGTTGCAGGCTCCACAGATCATGCCAGCAAAGCTGCTAAACTTCTGTGAGGCCTCCATCCTGGTTGTAAATCTGTAAGCTTGTCAGTCTCAGGTGAACTTCTGATGCAATGGACGTCTCATTACACCTGGAAGAACAAACTATTCAGTTATTTTTGCCATTTTAGTAGAGATGAAGGCATTTCTTAATAAAAATACTTAGGTGAAACAGAATTAAGGCTGGTGATTGCCCTTTAAAATACACACCTCTTAAATATCAAAAATCAGAAAAATCAGAAATACCTGGAAATTTGTAGATAAGCTCCTTATCTCTGATCCTGTCACTTCACTGTTCTTATGTCTCAAACCATTTATGCCAACTCTCTTTGCTATACAGACAAGACAACTCTCTACCCCAGCATCCGACTTCCACACTGGAAAGCAGATTACTCTCCTTCAGTGCCTTCAAATATTGAAGGGATCATGATGTCTAGTGACAAACTTACTCTGGTGGAACTTTCATGGAGGAGAAAAGACTACAATTTGACATTGGACTCTCAGTTTGAAGACGCAGGCTTCTGCTGAACTTCCTTACCTGCAGGCATAAAGCATTTTTAAAGAGATGGAGAGTAAATCTCTGCTCAAACTGCTTGGATATCTTGATCTACACGCCAAGAGATTTCAGAGCCAATAAGAAAAAACATGCCAGCGTTAAATTGAAATGAAACTGGCTACATTGCTCGTGTAGCTTTTGCGTTTGGCTGTCTTTGCTTCTGATTGCTACCATTTGGTTTCAGCTGCCTCAGGCACTGCTCCATCCAGTTCAATATTAGTTCTTGTAGTGGCCAAAAAACTTAGGAGACTTCTTCTGTACTGGGGTCCCCAGCCCATGTCGAGAGATCCAAAAGGCTCAGATCAGCATCTGCACTTTTTACTGCTATCCAAACTAGAGCAAACCTCTGAATATTTTGAGATTCACACATCACCACTGCAATATTATTTCTTAGAGACTCTGTGTTGCCAGTATAAATTAAACAAGCTTTGTAACCTATAGTTATGGCTACCCATGAAATACAACATAAAGTAAAATGGAAAGTACGCAGCTGCACTCACTTTAGTTCTACAGGTCTATAGTGTTTTGTCGGATTTGATGAACTCTAATTACATTGAAAGGCTCTTCCCCTCGCTCGTGGTCAGAAATCTTCCCCTTATGTGCATTTGTCTCTGTAACACGCTGCACTTAGGGGACAGAAGGAGGGTGACAGCCTGACCTTTTAATTCCCTATCTATCCCAAGAGGTGAACAATAGCTCATATCACATTGCAAACAGCAGTTTTATGGAAACAGGGTAACCCCCTAGCTTAGCAGTAACATAACATTTAACTCAGGCTTATCGGCTATAAACATTAAATCCAAAAAAAAAGTCCAACAACAATCTTTTCATTTTCCCACACCGAGAACAACATTCTGGTTGACATGTGGGGCATGGTGCTGCACAGCTTCAGCAAGGAATGTTCCACACATAAACACAAAGCAAAATGTGGTAAGTAGGACACATCACAGGGAAGCCTGGTCTGGCATGGGGAAAGTACAGCTGAATAGCCATCAAGTTACTCTTAGCTCAAAACCAGAACAAGACCCCAGAAGGAAGTATAGCTATTAATTAACTCACGAAGCCAATCATACCATCTTTCACCTACTAACCACAACGCTTTTATCTTGGCTTTTGAGAATATGGACAGGGAAGAAAAAAGGATTTCAGCTAGTTAGGAAACTCATCCACACTTCAACATTTTGGCTTGAAGCATGGTAGGCTGGTCACCACCCGAAAGCACCACCCAAAAATTGTCCTCCCGCTGACTTGTCTCTTGCAAGTGGGAGGAGGGTGCACCTGGAACCAGCAGAGGTAGTAGCTTGTCCTCTTCCCTGCTGTTGATGGGGCAGTTTGTGGAGCAATGTGGGTAGCAAGGCTGGGAGCCGTGCATGGGTTTGGGTCAGAGACCATCCATAAGCTTGTTTTCACAGTGCAGGCAGGTAGAGAAGAGCCAATAGATAGCATAGGCCTGAAGAACACTTCAGACAAAAGCCAGCAAAGAGGGACAGGGGAGAGCTCTTCTGAGAAAAGGGTAGGGGTTTTGTGTGTTTGGTGGGTTGATGTTGGTTTACTTTTTAAAAAATGATGCTTATATAGAAAGCAATAATTTCACACTCCTGTATTAAGTTAAACAATCTAGAACTGTTGACTTCAAAGCAGCAGCATCAGTTTACATAAATCTGGTAATAGTACAACCATAATAGTTTGAGCTCCAGACTGCCTCATTTTTCCTGTGATCTTTTTCTAATTGCTCACCGCTTGCTAATTTAAAGTGTTACCAGTCTGGGGGTTGTTACTCCCTTTCCATTTCCAATCAACATGATTAAAGTCACTGTAGCTGAGGAGAATATTTTTACAGTAAGTAAATTCAAAAGGCTCTGAAATGCTCTAAAAAATAGCCTTTATAAAGTGAGGTAGACATTTCTTTATCATTTAAAGTACTCATGGCTCAAAAATTGACTTATTTTTATGTGTTAGCTTATTGGATCAGACATGGAGGCTATTGTTAAGGAAAGTGGAAGCAGATTGTGGGAAAGAATGTCATAACTGCAGACACAAAACCACATTTCACTCTCACTGAAGTTTGTGGTAGTGATTGGTTTGACCCCGAGGTGTTGTACAGTAAAAGTGGAAAAGCAACTGAGACTAGTTAAGATTTTAAAAAATTAGGAGATCTTCACTAGCCCATAAAAAATGAACAACCAGGAGACTGAACCTTATTGTGAATGGAATGTAATGCAATTATCATTACCTCACATTAACTTTATGCAGATTTCACAAACACTTCCTTTCAAAAGAATTACCTTGTGTTAATTCTTCAGCAAAATTCAAAATACAATAAATAAAAACAAATATTTGGAGGTGTTTGCATTATTTCATGGAGCTATTCATTAACAGCATCTGAGAAAAGACCATTTCTGGTTGTACTTCATCCTGTGGCAGCAAAATTCAACAATTTATAGGTTTAGCATAGCTTTTTCTCAAAAAAAAAAAAGCTTACCCTCTTTTTCTTTTTCTCCTCCAAAATAACTGAAAGCATCACATTAGCCTCCTCCTGAACCCTGTGGCTGGTGAAAAAAAACAGGAGATGTCCTTAAAATTTCATTCCTTACAACTGGTGCACCAATTGTACTTTTGTGGTTGTAATAAATTGTTTTGCCTGAAACAGTTTAATAAGAATAGATCTCCTTCCAATTTTACTGTGGTTAGCATAAAGAAAAACTCCCTCATTCTATACAAATTAGGGGCTTTTATAAGGAAGAAACTCAATGCTCAATAAAGAAATGAAGACGTGTTCCCTCACATATTCACAAGGCCAAAGTTTTGGAAGAATATCCAAATAAAACTGGGAACGTATCTATTTTTTAAGGCTATTTATAGATACAAATGAATCTGCACATTTAAATTAGTTATGCATTCTGCATCATCTGTGTCTAATTTAAAATGTAAAATCACTGGTACTCCAACTCAGCTTTTTTTCCATTCCATTGAATGCAGCGTCCTGCTCAACTAGTCACAAACTGAGCAGTAGCAAACGGTGACTTATTAATGATTTCTAAGACATACCTGTATACAGACAAAGTGTGTACAAACAGAAGGCAACTACAATTGATAATATTCTATCAAAGGAGTATTGTACGTGAAACTATTGAACCAACATATCATAACTGGGGATTTTGGAAGCAAAGTTATAAGTTTAAACTGTAAAGGATTTTTTTTTTTTTGCCATATGTGAAGAACAAAAGAAAATAGTAAAGTGTCTAAAAGATAGATGTAATGAAATTATCAGCAATTTAGACTGTTGCCTTTTTATCATCCAGCAAGGATAATGTGAAGTAACAATTAAGAACTAAAAATAAAAAAGATTTCTGATGAGTCCTCCAATAGATGATAAAATTATTTAATTTTTTTAATTCATCTTGAAATCTTGGTAAGTGCCAAAAAAAACCTCTGAAAAACTTCATTCATTATGTAGTATACAGAAGACAATAAGGTATCGTAGGCCGGATAGCTTGACAGCACTCCAGGGCATAATTAAGAAAAAACTTACGTGGAATTAACTTAATAGAGAGCTACAGAGCTCTGCCTTTTCTAATTTCCATATCCATACGTACTTTGCAATGGATCTCAGAATCCTTGACAGTGAATCTAAGCCCTTTGAAAAAGTTCTGTTTTCCTCTTACTCTCTCTTTGCAGAGACACATGTGTATAGGTGACAGCTACAGAACTAATCACTTATAAAGGTAACAAATCCCAGTTGATACTGGTTCAGAAAGGAATACTCTTATCAAAGACACTTGACTACTCAAGGGAAAAAGAAACTGCTACTGACTTTTTCAGTCAGTAATGGCTACTGACTTTTTCAAGATCTCTGACTTCATTCCACATCACATTCAGTTTAAATCATGAACAAGTGAAATGCACCTTAGATGGCTTAAAATCAAAGTGTTAGTCAGTATTAGAAAAACCATCAAAAGGCATTATTTCTTGTGGGTTCTACAGTATTAAGTCTCACTCGAATGAGCATTGTCTATACCCTCCAAAAGTCCTTAAAGATGATAACAGTAGATACAGTAAAACACAGCAATAACAAGGAAGACAGGTGTTTAAGAAAAACTGATCCAAATTTCCTAGTAACCTGCATCCTTTCAGATGATAGTAATTTCAATTCTGTGAAATATGCATTTGGAAACGTGACATTCAGGCCATATCTAGAAAATAGGGACCAACAATCAGGAGCCAAGGCAATTAATGAAAACCAATTTCTCAGAGCTGTGCTGTGACTTAAGAGGATGTCATGACTTTCAGATGTAAAAAGAAGGGAATGTGAGTGGGAGACAAGACAGGATCTCATCCCTGTGTGCAACAGAGTACAAGGGAGCACCTCATCCACTTTTGGTACCTGTGGTTTCTCTATGTTTTCCAAAAGTGTTCATAAAAGTGTAAGTAAAACTGAAAGCAGCATTTTTTCCTTCCTAGTCCAAAGTAGAACACAGCTAAAAGATGCATCAAGACTTTTGGCCAATTTTAGCACATCATACAGTATTTCTAGCCACTGTCCCATGAGATCTCACTCCATCCCACTCTAAGCTTTTCTCAGTGTGAATTTGAAAGCTGCTGACTATGTGAATGACTGACTGACCTGCAATCCTCCCCGTTCCTGCCCCTGATGAGCGATTCTCATGCTTAACTTTTACAAAATTGTAAGAAATTACACTGGGGACAGCTTATACACACAGATGTATAGGCATACATCTACATATATTTGTGAAATAACACAAAGTGCCAGAAGTCAAAGTTCAACAGTGCCCATTAAACTTTGATCTGGAATGAAAAAAGCTGTTTCTTCAAATCCATGTTAAGGCACCTAATTAAAAGGTTCAATTTTCAAATCCACTGAGTAAAATTAAATTAAATTAAAATTAAGCCTCTTAAACAGATGCCTATATCTGGTCATAGAATCATTTAGTTTGGAAAATACCCTTAAGATCATCTACTCCAACCACAAACCTAACACTACCAAGTCCACCACTAAACCATGTCCCTAAGCATCACATCTACCTGTCTTTTAAATACCTCCAGGGATGGTGACTCAACCACTTCCATGGCAACCTGTTCCAATGCTTGACAACCCTTTCAATGAAGACATTTTTCCTAATGTCAAACCTAAACTTCCCCTGATGCAACACGAGGCTGTTTCCTCTTGTCCCATTTTCTGTTACTTGGGAGAAAAGACCAACCCCCACAACAACCTCCTTTCAGGTAGTTGTAAGGAACAATAAGGTCTCCCCTCAGCCTCCTGTTCTCCAGGATAAATAACCCCAGTCCCCTCAGCTACTCCTCTAGACCCTTCAACCAGCTTCACTGCCCTTCTTTAGACAACCTCCAGCACCTCAATTTTTCTCTTGTAGTGAGGGGCCCAAAACTGAACACAGTATTCAAGATGTGGCCTCACCAGTGCATAGTACTAGGCTTCGCTTCCCTAGATCACTTCCCTAGTCCTTCTGGCCACACTATTTTGGCCACACTATTTCTGAGACAAGCCAGGATGCCATTGGCCTTCTTGGCCACCTGGGCACACTGCTGGCTCATGTTCAGCCAACAGTCGACCAACACCCCCAGGTCCTTTTCTGCCAGGCAGCTCCAGCCACTCTGCCTCCAGCCTGTAAAGCTGCAGGGGCTTGGTGTGACCCAAGTCCAGGACCCAGCACTTGGCCTTGTTGAACCTCATCCCGTTGGACTCAACCCATTGATCCAGCCTGTCCAGATCCCTCTGTAGAGCCTTCCTACCCTCAAGCAGATCAACACTCCTGCCCAACTTGGTGTCCTCTGCAAACTTACTGAGGGTGCACTCCAACCACCCACCTAAGTTATTGATAAAGATATTGAAGAGAAGTGGTCCAAGTACTGAGACCTGGGTAACACCACTTGTGACCAGCTGCCAACTGGATTTAACTCCATTCACCACCACTCTCTGGGCCTGGCCATGCAGCCAGTTTTTTACCCAGCAAAAATTACGCCTGTCCAATCCATGAGCAGCCAATTTCTCCAGGAGAATGCTGTGGGAAACGGTGTTCAAGGCTTTACTGAAGTCCAGGTAAACAACATCCACAGCCTTTCCCTCATCCACTAAGCAGGTCCCTTTGTCACAGAAGCAGATCAGGTTTGTCAAGGGGGACCTGCTTCTCATAAACCCATGCTGACTGGGCGTAATCATCTGGTTGTCATAGAGACTCTGTTTATTATCCAAGCCAACAAAAATAGTAAGTAAACGTTATGATTTCTAATATGAAAATACAAACTGCGACACAACAACTACTTCCTTAGTCCCTGAATAATCTAACCTTGAACTAGATTTAAACCTTGCTAATGAAAGAACAAAAACTAAGATCCCTGAAAGCAACACAGTGTATAATGTCGTTCCTTACATTTGAGAAAAAAATGGCCACTGTTTCTGCAAGCTGGTGTATTTCATACGCATTTGCGAAATAGAAAACAGGTTACCTGCCGCAAGCATGTTTCTGCTATGACACTTGGATAATGAATAAAAGAAAACTTCACCTTAGCAGCACACACGTTATGGAAGAACAGGCAGCTTTTTCCTGTATCTCCAGCTCAGTGATTGCTTTATTGTTTGGCATTATAGCAGGAAAAAAAATATTAATATTTCCAATTAGAGCACTCAAAAAAATATTTTCTTCTCTCAAACCAAAGATGATTTTTAGGTGAGCACGGTTTATCTTTAGTACCAAGCCATGATGAGGCATGCATCACAGCATCAGACATGGTTAGGGTTGCCTCTCCACCTGCACTACAAATGTTGAACAGAGCTGGACTGCAAGGGAACAGCTACCAAGATGAAACAAAAGATGCTTTTGTCAAGCAACCCACCTAGAAATTCCCTCATATGCTCCTGCAATTTGAATGCTCGAGCTTTTTCTGTAAGCAGATATCAGCAAGCTCTTTTAAGAAGTGAGATCTTCCTGAGAAACACAATGACAAAGAGGAAAACTCACATATTGTGTCACACCACAGACACTGCCATGCTTAGAACAGCCTTTCTGCTATCCACCATCTGCTTCCTTTTCCACAAGAGGTCTAGAATAAGAAACAAGATAAAAATCCACAATGATCACTTCTCATCCATCCTGCTGACAACAGCTTTAAGGGAGGCGACCAATCACATTACCTCCACCTTCCATGCAAAAGACTAATGAAGATAAAGAAGAAAGAACAATTACATTACTCTGCAAAATATTCTTTTACAATTTTCTACAAAGGCAAATATGACAGAATGCACATGGTAGCTATACAATGCACAATGCTGTTTGCAGTGGATTAGAGAAAATATGCCCAGCAGTGTATTGTTTGGACATATGGGTCACATTGACTTTTTGGCTGCTTATCATCAAATGCCAAACATGGGCATGCAGACTAACATTTGCTTCTTTTATTCTTCATCTAATGAAAAGCATTTCCTATAGGTACTTAAAATGTAAGAATCTTAAGGAACACAAAAGGCATCTCCTACTGCAGGATTTGCTTTTAAATATTATTTTTTCCTTAAAGGCCTGATTTCCGACATCAAGAGAGCGAAGGAAATAAGAATAGTGGTCTCATTTCTGATTAAAAATGTATCAACTGAAGAACATCCTAATAAAGAAATGATAAACTGTCTGGGGCTTAACAAAGACAATCCTATTTTCTACACTGATTTTTAGTCTCTAGAGTGGACAGATTCTCCAACATAAAATAGAAGGTTAGCAGGTTGCTGATCATGTGCAATGTTTGGCACATGATCATTTTTTCCAACCCATGGCCTGACGTGAGTTAGGCTATGCCTTATGTCAGTGCATTCAAACAGGATCACTGTCAATCCTCGCCACTTTTCACCTTCTCTGATGTTCTCTTTTGAGCCTGTTACCTTTTAATTTCCTACTCTGTGAACAAAAATATATTCATATAATTCTGGTTAATTCTGGTATTCCAAAGAATACACCCAGTGCTTTCAGGATGTAGCACAGATTACAAAGATAATAAAATGAAAGGGAGATGCAATTATTTATTTTTCCCTGCCTGGATAAAGAGAAGGAACCAAGAGTGACTGCAGTCCACTTCTTCATTTTAGATATGTTTATTCTTGTCAGCTCAGTTACTGACATTTAAGGAGAATTATTATTCTTTTTACCACACCCTCATTTGCAGAACAGGCCATTTATGGACCATATTTGAGGTTCCACTTAAATATGAGAAAAAAATTCTTCACGGTGAGGGTGCCAGAGCCCTGGAAGAGGCTGCCCAGGGAGGGTGTGGAGTCCCCTTCTCTGGAGATTTTCAAGACCCGCCTGGATGCCGTCCTGAGTAACATGCTCTGACAAGCTCTAGGCAATCCTGCTTCAGCAGGGGACTTGGACTGGATGATCTCTATGGTCCCTTCCAACTCTAAAAATTCAGTGAAATTTCTGACAGTTTTCAACATAGTATACTGAGCCCATGTTGGTAAACTTATTTATTGTAATAAATGAGTTAAGACTAAGAACTTCATAATGAAACGGTAATAGTACATGAGACTTTCTTCTTCGAAGCACAAGGCTTTACTACTCCAGCTCATGGAGAATCCCTGGCAGCCTGTGACAGTTACACAGCTGTAACCAAACTCAGCCATAATCTCCTCCTGTTCAATAGAATTTCAGTCTCAAATATCAGTAATGCTGTGCCTTTATGGACATAATAAAATAGATGTCATTATTCATATAAGGGAGGAAACTTTTGTTTGTAACTTAAAAGCAATCCTTTAAGCCCATCTCAGGGCATTTAATAAGGAACTAAGCAATTAAGTTTGGATCTTTAGTGCAGGAAGATCCTGTATTTTGTTTAGATTTATTTGCATTTTCTTTCCAACTCACCTTAGTCAAATTACAATATCAAACATTTTATCCTTAAGACCCCATCTGAGTTTTCCCGGAATCTGCAGAAGGTTAGAGTCTAACATTAATAGGACATACCTGGCTGGACATGAAAGCAGGGGGGTGGGGGAAAAAGCCAGCAAAAACAGCATTGCAGATTTGCATTAGGAACATTTTTATCTGCCTTCCTCATGTGGTTTCCGTTCAGCACTTAAAATGTAACTCTGCATGGGAAAAAAAAAAAGTTTTGTTAAAAAGTTCTGCTCTTGCTAAAAGGTCTCATTTGCATCTGCTGACAAAAGGTTTTATTAGCATTAACAGTGGAAAGCAAATGAAGCCAATAGCAGCAAAAGAGCAAACTGTTCTGACAACTTTATTTTTGTTAATGACAAACAGAAAGAAATGCATAATCATTGTCAAACAAGCTCTGGAGCTGATCCAAGTCAGTATGGTGTCTACTTAATTTCAGTATTTGACTTCAGGAAGATCATTATTGCAATCTGAGTGTGTAGCATTGGCAGTTATTATAATTTAAAAAAAAAAACCACTATCAGACATCCATTTAGTAATATTATTTTGTGCTCCTTCAATATTGCAATGAAGCTCATAATCATCCCAAGTTTCCTTTCTGCCTTGCCTTAAATATGCATACTATCTGAGATACTCTTGAGGGATGAGCTGACTAGACAGATATACCAAAAATACTTGGTATTATACCTAAAGTTTTAATATAAGCTTTTTCAGAACTCTGGGAAAGATGTAGTCTAATTCTCCTTCTCCCAGTCATTAAGAACTGAGTTTCACTATTCTTTCATTATGGGAACTTCAATATCATTTCTATTTTCTTTCTTGCCTTTATCTCTTTGTTTCACATGAACTTTGATGCAAGCTAAGACACGTACATTCTTGTGAAGCTTGCTTATACTGTCTCTAAAATTCCTCCTCTCCCTCCTTTGCACAGATACGCAAATGTGGAAAATTTATGGCACTGACAGAATGTAAGAGCAGCAGCCATATGGGGTCACATCAACAGTCCACTGAGCCCAGCACCCTTTCTCCAGAGGTGCTGAGACACACGCCAAGGGAACATTAAGCAGAACATAGCAAGCAGCAAGCAAGGCACTGTTCCAGACCATGCTTTCAGCTGCAAACATTTCTCAACTTCAGAGACTTCACAGGCAGTATCTTCATAGTATGTTAAATTATGGTTTAGAGCAAATCATAGAATGTGTTGGGTTGGACAGGACCTTTAAAGGCCATCTAGCCCAACCCCTCTGCAATAATCAGGGACATCTTTAACTACATCAGGTTGCTCAGAGCCTCATCAAGCCTGACCTTGAATGCCTGCAGGGATGGGGCTTCCACCACCTCTCTAAGCAACCAGACGCTGTTCCAGTGTCTCACCACCCTCTTTGTAAAGAACTTCTTCCTAATGTCCAATCTAAACCTACCCTGCTCTAGTTTAAAACCATTGCCCCTCGTCCTATCACTACATGTCCTTGCAAACAGTCCCTCCCCATCTTTCCTGTAGCCCCTTTAGGTACTGGAAGGCTGCTGTAAGGTCTCCCCAGAGCCTTCTCTTCTCCAGGCTGAACAACCCCAACTCTCTCTGCCCGTCTTTGTAGGAGAGGTGCTCCAGCCCTCTGATCATCCTCATGGCCCTCCTCTGGACCCCCTGCAACAGGTCTGTGTCCTTCTTGCACCGAGGGCTCCAGAGCTGGATACAGCACTCCACGTGAGGTCTCACGAGACCTGAGTAGAGGGGGAGAATCACCTCTCTCAATCTGCTGGCCACACTTCTTTTGATGCAACCCAGGATGCAAATGGCCTTCTGGGCTGTGAGTGCACATTGTTGGCTCATGCCCAGCTTTTCATCCACCAGAACCCCCAGCTCCTTTTCCAAAGGGCTGCTCTCTATCACCCTGTATTGATAACAAGGATTGTCTCGACCCAAGTCAGGACCTTGCACTTGGCCCTGTTGAACTTCATTAACTTTGCATGGGCCCACCTCCCTAGCTTGTCCTATTTGTCTTTGAACTTGCTAACAACAACAAGAGGAAAAATGGAATATTATATTGATCTGGGACATGTTCTGAACTTCATTAACAACAGAGAAATAACTTACAGAAGACCTAGGAGGGTTGTAAATGATGAAATAAATACAGAAGGGGACGGGGATGGAAGCTAACACATTACAGTTGGAGAAAAAAAATAATTGATAACACCAGCAGTCAACTAGAAGAAGAATGTATTGTCAGAGAGGGTTAATGTTATTACGTATCTATATTGCAACAGGGCCTGGAAGACCTGCTGAGAACATGACCCTACTGTATTAGGATTTGTGTAAAAACAAAACAAAACAAAAAGCCAAACAAATGTCCTGAGTCCAGTCCCAAAAGACTTTCCTCTCTGACAGGAAATCAGAAAAGCATGGCTTAAAGTTACATCATGTCATGGACCAAATAGGTGGTCCTCTGCTGTTAATTATGTATAAATTCACAGCTGTTAACAATGCGCTCCTATATTGTGCCCTTTACAGTTACACTACTAGAAAAATATAATGAAATGGGAAAGAAATTCAAACATGAGAACTACAAATAATTTGAGACTAATTTATATTGAAAAATTCAGAGTCCTAAATATTAAAAGCAGGGTATGATTAAAAGGTCTTTTCCAATAGTGACAGCAAAAACTTGGAAATCTGAACTGAAAGAAATATCAGAAGTATTTTTGAAAGTCAGAGACAAAACAGTAATATATTATTAACGTGAATAGAATGTCACCCTCAAGGGCAAACCTCTACAGTATTAGCATATCACAAAGCGATTAGGTTGTTTTTTATTTGTGTAACAAGATCAACTAACTTCATATCCAAGAGTGGGAAGTTACTTTACCAGATAGGTAGCATTTCCTTATATGACTTCATCAGTGGAACAGCAACAACAACAACAAAGAAATCATCAAAACATTACAGAATCTGCCTCAATTCTGCATGACATCAAGCAGAAATTAGGCTATGTTAAAAGCAAGTTGGATATTTCAACCCATACTATAGTATATTTATGTATATTAAAGCAGATAGTGAGAAGCTTTGCTGGTAGTTGTCTGTTATGCAAATGACATAGTATCATTTAACAGCTTCGATTCACTTGGCAAAAAGGTATTTTGGTTTTGGAATTTTGCTGATCATAGGTTTCAAAACTGATTTAAAGAGAGATGTTTCTGTTGAGTTTTACTGCCGTGGTAGTTTTCACCCCTTTTAAGCCAAGCCCCATTTTTTCTGCCAAAACATGCAATTACTTGATAACTAGCAGAATCTGACTTAAACTTGTATCCTCAGTACTGACTTCCCAAGTGGCTATCACAAATAGGCACTGGAGGGTAATTAAACCAGTAAGATTGCAGCGAGTGGAAAGCTTGCTTATCTTGTACTTGTCAGCATGTACATAACACAGCTTTCTGCTCTGCCAGGAGCCCCTAAAGCTCTGCAAAATTGGAACCTCCTGCTTCAGCTGATTGTTTGGCAAATTGTTCTTATGATACAGCTGAGTGCATTTTTTTAATTTTTTTTTTTGGCCACAGATTATTTTTACAATATTTTTAAAACTCAAACCACTGACATGGAATTTTTTTAAGCATAAAATTTTGGTGCACTGTTGACTAGCTGATTGTCTTTATGCAAAGTCCGTTCCAACAAAAAGCACTGTTAACTCCAACAGCGTGGATCTGGACTGAATGAAAAAAACCCGTTTATTTTCCGAATCGCCAATGATTCAAAACACTTCAGTGAAGTCCACCCACTACTATAATCTTTCATGAATACTGTGAATTACCCAACAGAAGCTGCCATGCTGTTGCAGGCAAATTATTAAAAGGAAAGTCTGTTAGTACCAACTCTGAAGTCAACATCAGAGACATGGGGAAGAGATTTTTAATTTGGAGTTTAATCACAAAGTATGTCACAGCCTCTAGTCTTCACTCACACAGAGAAACTTGAGTGGAAGTTTTGCCTGAGAAAGCAGTTCAGAACCGGATTTATTACTGGTCTTCGGATCCATATCAAGTTAAAAACTAGTGGGGATTATCTTTCTTGTATCAAACACTGACAACACTATCTATGACTTTCTGGGGCTGCAGATAGTCAACTTTCTGAACAGCTTTTTAATGTCTGATGAACTTTCCTATTCTTAAATGATATCTGCTTTTCATGTTCTTTATTAATACTAGAAATTAGTGATTATTAGATCAACAAATTGAAAGCAAAGTATCTGGGATCTCTTCTCACCTTCAATTGTTTGATCTGTACCATCAGTTAATCATGCCTTTTCCTCTGTTTCCTGCTCGTTTACTTCTACTTGTAAGGAATACTGAAGAAGAATACTAAGAATTGTTTAGTACTCTTAAAAATGTTTGTGTGGCAAGGGTTTAGTTTTGCTCTAGTGATCTGCATTGTATTGTTACACGGCGACACTGTTGAAGACCTCTATAAATTTGCATAATGTTGTTTATGTTTTTTCTCTGCTTAAATAGGGGCAAATGTAGTCCCAGTAGCCCCATATTCCAACATGAGCCAGTGAAGACCCACATGTAGAAAATGCGTGCATTTCAGTACAATGATTACAGGTTCATGTTTTTCATGGGATCCTCTGAATAAATGCCTATATTAGGAAGCAAAATATAAGCAATACCAAAGTAATACCTGCACCCAACAATACTCCAAAAATGGGTTTGATCTAATAATGTAACATTACATGCTTATAATGTCCACCGGATATAACAACAAGATAGGAAATTAGGTGGGGGATATATTCAGTAAGGAGCTTCAAGTTTCTAAACACCATCAACATTGCTGACTACATGGGTTAACAGCATTGCTAATTAAATTTATATTGATGCAGGTAAACTGTCCATGGAAAACCTCCAATAAATTCAAAATGCATTTCTGAAGACAGGCAACACACCACTGAGATCTTGTTTTGACACCAATACCACAGTTTTCCATTCCTCTTTAGAAACCTTTCCAAGGCAGCATTAGTAGTGCTTTAGCTATATTAGCAAACTTCTGATTTTCTCTATGCTGCCTAGTGCCATGTCTGTTCCCCAAAACTCTGCCTAAGGAACTTCAGTCCCTCTGAAGGTTGAAGTTCAAGACAGCAGGGGGAACTGAGCCTGTGTCCCTTGGGTATATGCAACACCCTACATCAACACAACTCCCACCTGCAGAAATGCATTGACCACACCAACGCAGTAGCTCTGCTCCAAGTCCCTGCCAAAGAGACAGGAGCATTGTCAACTATAGACATAGAAAAGAAATGTGTAAAGTATCAACACACGTAGTTTGGGGAGGGTTTGGGCATGGGCACAGAGGTAGCAGGGACACAGTAAGGCCAAAACAAGCTCTAGAAAGCAAAATGTGTTGCAAGCAGAGAACAGTTACACAGCTACTACATTAAAGCCACAATACTACTGTGGTACTGATACGCTATCTTCATCACTAGTTCACTCCTGATAATCCTGGATATTTAATGAAATAGAGTCTAGAAGAGTTAAAAATTACCCATTGAGGAAGCAGGAATAGTAGTCATTTATTCTCTACATCAACTTTGCCAGATGTATCTTTTAATTCAACCCCATTAAGTGATGGTTATTTGTATTACAGCATTCACCAGCAGCTACATGAAAAGTGGGGTTGCACTTACACAGAAAACTTAGTATTGAAACAAAGAGGAAAAAATTCCTTCGATCAACGGACAGATAATGCAAGGCTACGAACAATGAAACCAGTAGGGGATAGATGCCTAAGGAGGGGTGGATTCACCAACAAGGCAGAAGCAATAGCTGTGGTAAGATAGAGCAGCATGAGCTCTCCATCCTGTGGGACAGCTACTCAGCTAGGCACCTCTCAACATCTGGCCTCAGTGCCTTCTTCCAGGTCACATGGGAAAGCGGCAGCAAAGCCAAGATTTCTTTCAAGATCCAGCCTAGCTCTTAATCATGAGAAACCCCTTCTTTTGGAGCTGAATTTACTGTGTTTAGAATAAGAACAGTGTGCCCAGAACTCTGAGACAAGAATGAAACAGGAGTGCTAGGACACAGATGTACTTTTTTTTTTTTTTTTTTCCACTTGAAGCAGATGCAATTACAGTCAAAAGGTCTGGGGCTTTTTGGTTGGTTGGTTGGTGGAACTTAGTGAGGTGGGTGCTGTTGATTTTTTTTTTTTTAACTAATACACATGATCTGGAAGGTTTCAGGCATTAAAAGGTACAGCAAGCCAGTTCCAGACTTCTTATTTCCAATGCCACAAATAGCAAATACTTTTTATCAACAAGTAACCCACATCAAACAAATAAACCAATTCTGGTGAATACACAAGACATTCACAGACATTACACAGGAAAAAACAAACTGTTCAGGCACTTGCAACAAACTATTCACTGGCATTTAATGTTCATTGTCCAACAAATAGGTTGCTAATTTATCAATATACATCATGTCAGTAGCACAAAATCTCCTGTAACTATAACTTGGACAATAACTTTATGAACTATATCTTACTTATTAAATTCTACCCTTTTATTCATGTAATAATGCTCCATATCATTTGCAAAGTAACAAGGTACTCGGTGCAACTGATGATGACGGTGTCTTGCTATTAATAAAAAAATAATCTTTCAATTGACTTGAAGGTGTTTGGGATGAATAGGTTTCCTAGCAAAATGCAAAAGCAAAAGGTTTGATCCCTGTCTTCCTGAGACTCACTGTGGAACAAGTGAGAGATTTTGCCAGATGAGCTGAATAACTTCATTTGGAATTCTTTACCAGCACTGATCTGAGAAGTTTGTGGACATCAATCTGTATCTCACTGCTCAGAAAATCATTTACTTTTTTCACTTCTCCTTTGCCCTTAGCTTTCTTACCTTTCAGCTATATTGAAAAGTTTATCAGCATAACTTCTACATTTAAATCCTTCTCCACCAGCAGCATGCTTTCAGTCTCTGTGATTTCCTCTCAGTAAAATGGCAGTTAAAATTGTCTGCAACAGCATTCCCAACCTGTTCTCATTGGTTCCTTACTTAATGCCAGAATAACTGATAGCTGAACTGCTACATTCTCAGTCTTCATGTGTCACGTGAATTTAGTTTTGCCTTCCTTTAAAAATACCAAATGCTGAACAGGTGGTTTTGATTCATTATAAACTGTGGCTCACTCAGCCAAAATTCAAGCAGAAAGGTAACGGACATGGTATATCAGAATAATCAAAATAAGGACACAACAGCCAAACCAAGAGTAAAATTATTTTGCAAATTCACTGAACATTTCTCTAAGTTTTAAGATGGTCTTAAGTTTGACCCTGCCGACCCTGCCTCCAACCCACCCCAAGCTCAGGAAATATTTCAGCATACGCCTAACCAGGTATCTGCCACAGAGCAAAGTTTGTGCCCCACTTGACTATGTTTAGTCAAACAATGCAGTAAAGAATCAGGTCATTAAAGTAAAAGAAAATAGATTAATCACCAGATTATTTGCTAAAACAGGGGAAGTGATGAGATTATACTTGGACTTCATGCTTCTACAACACACTTGTCTGAAAAAATGAACAAGCAGGTTTACCTTTTCGAGAAAGGTTTCACTCTTTTCCAGAAAACAGTAGAAATATGGAATCTTACATTCCCATTCCTGAAGAGATAATGTTTCTTGTTCACTTGGTCGCAGTTAGAAGTTGGAATCTGGGTAATATGAGTGCTGTCAAGAGAGGACGGAGAGGACGTTGTCTGACACTGAAGTCTGCCTTTAGTCTCACAATTCCCAATCTCTGCACTGCAGTGCAAGTATGTGCTTTTCATAATAAAAATAGAAAATTTTGAAAAGGAAGATACAACTGTGTGCAGCACTACTGCAATAAGTGTTACAACTGATTATCTATTGACATTATTATTATTATTATGTTCTTGCCCCATAATAGAAGTGTTACTCTGCCATGCTGCTCCTGTTTCAAGAGAATCTTTCTTAAGCAAAATTCAATCTTTGATTCTCCAGCTAAAAGAGAATTACACTCACCAGGATAAAAATAGAGTAAGGGAATCAAGAAGCATTACTGCTGCTCAATATTGTCATTTACCTAAAAGGTGAGACAACTGGTGGAAGGTGCTTTTTTGTAAGGCAATTTTTTGAAGTTAAGAAAATTAATGGCTGAGGAGCTAGAGTTGGAGGGAACATTTAAAAAACTGTGTCAAAGAGACAAAGGCAGAAAAACAACAGCTGAAAAAGGGCAAGCCCTACAATGACGAATTCTATACCTATTTTAAGGTATAGAGGCTCTGCTTCTACAGTCTCCAAAGTATCCAGATCCATTATTCATCCATTCTGATCAATCTTAGTCAAAGTTGTTTCATTTCCTTTGGAACTTATACGTTCACCTATGTCAATATGCATACAAGGTATTTTCTGAACCACAAACTGTTACAGAATAATTATTGTTATATAGTTTATTATGCTATATAATTCTTATCATAAGCAATAAAAATGGACAATATTTACAACACAGGATGAATATCATTAAATCTGAAACCAATTTTGTCCTTCATTATTTAAGGATTTATAAAGTTTTTACTCTGCATCCAGCTCACTTAATACCTACAAAAAAGAGCAAGGAGTACATTTTCATTGCCAATTAAAAAAAAACTTTAAAAAAGTGTTTCTGAGTCTTTGAAATAAATATTGTTAAAATGAGTCAGATAAATTCACGTTAAAAACTAAATTAGTATGTTCATGGTATTTTCTTAATTGTTTTTCTATGTGAATACTTTCCGGGTTCCACCCAACATCAGGATCTGGCAAAGATATTGAAATAAAGCCAGGAAGGACACTTTCATGCTCTTTCCAGCTCCCATCAAGCTTCTGGCATGCAAATTATTCAGCCGTCTGTGGGACCAGAAGAAGAAAGTGGCAGTGAAAAGAGCATATGCATGACAGCAGTTAGTCAAAGCCAGCCCAACAAGAAGACCAACTATGACATTCAAAGCAACAGAAATAAGTGGAAAAGAAAAACACATTCTAACCCAGCACAGTCATTCTAGGATATGATAATTCTGATTTTGCCTATTGTTCTATAACATGAATGGATTTGAGCATCCCTGAGGAGATGGGCTTGGGGTGTTAGCGGACAAGAAGCTGAACATGAGCCGGCAATGTGCGCTCGCAGCCCAGAAAGCCAACCACATCCTGGGCTGCATCAAAAGAAGTGTGGCCAGCAGGTTGAGGGAGGCGATTCTCCCCCTCTGCTCTGCTCTGGCGAGACCCCACCTGGAGTACTGTGTCCAGCTCTGGAGTCCTCAGCACAAGAAGGATGTGGACCTGTTTGAGTGGGTCCAGCTGAGGGCCACGAAGATGATCCGAGGGCTGGAGCACCTCTCCTATGAAGAAAGGCTTGAGAGAGTTGGGGTTTTTCAGCCTGGAGAAGATAAGGCTCCAGGGAGACCTTAGACCAGCCTTNTACCTGAAGGGGACCTACAGGAGAGCTGGGGAGGGACTTTCAACAAAGGCATGTAGTGATAGACAAGGGGTAATGGCTTCAAAGTTGAAGAGAGTAGATTTAGATTGGATACCGGAAAGAAATCCTTTGCTGTGAGGGTGGTGAGACACTGGAAGAGGTTGCCCAGAGAAGCTGTGGCTGCCCCATCCCTGGAGGGGTTTGAGACCAGACTGGATGGGGCTTTGAACAATTTGGTCTACTGGGATGTATCCCTGCCCATGGCAGGGGGGTTGAACTTGATGACCTTTAACGTCCCTTCCAACCCAAACCATTCTGATTCTATGAACTGGGACAAGACCTAAACCTTTGGCTGGTTTGTGCAACAGATATATCCATAATTGAAATTTTGAAGACACATTAGCAAAGGTCCAGCTTGAATATCTTCATAAAGCTGATACTGCATGATGTTGAGTGCGTTAGCCGCTCTTGAGTTCATACAAAATCAAAAATATCCTTTGCTGCTTTGGATCAGATGCTCTTAAACAATGCAACAAGAAGAGTCGAGAATTTGGTTGAAAACAGGTAGTAGTCTGACACAGCTGCTATGTAACACTTCATTAGTGGTTTCTGACTACTCCAAGGAAAGTTGATAGATATTTACTTGGATTGGACACATCTGGAAGCAACAGAATTACTAAAAAGGTCAAGAGAAAAATGAAATAACAGAACATTGTGCATACAGTTGTTCAACACAGTTGGGCTGTGGTACAAAATACGCTTGATGTTCCCTTTCCTGTAAAAATAAGAGTATAGGTGAAAGGAGTTACTTCTGTTTTTTACCTTCCTGAATACAGTAAGTTTATAGTGGAAAACAAATAGCAAAATTTTCACTACTTTTTGACTTACAGGTGCAGAAACTCAGCTGTCCAACAGCCAAAGTAAATCCTCCTCAAATTCAGGCTCCTCCTTCTGTCCACAAATCAAGATGGTAGTAATGTCCGTTTTCCATCTTCATGGCAAATGTACAGTGCCCTCTTGCAAGCCTTTACAGAAAAAGCTTGTACCAAGAGAAACTGGATTTATGCCTAAACCAGCTGTGACAGACAAGATGTTTCGGGTTTTGTTTGGGTTTTTGGTTTTTTACTTTTTATTGCTCCTCTAAGAAATTAGGTGGACAACTTGGAGAGGGGTGTAAAACACTGCACTTGGCAGACAGAAGATTAATGGAAGAAGGCCAGAAGGATTACAATGTGCAGCAGGCCAAAGAGCTGCGGCAGGAAGCTTCATACAGGGGACAGAGTCACTGAATTGACAATGGTAAGGATGAGCCTGCAAAAAATAGAGCAGGCAGGAGAAGTGGGGGCAAGCGGGAGCAGGGGAAATCTTCAACCCGTCATGCCTCTCCCTGTCGATCACTTTTAATTTACTTTACTCAGAAAGTTAATTCTCTTTTTTTTTTTATTGTGGTAAAACCTAGCCTTGAGCTTAAAAGCACTTGAGTCCATTTTATGGAAATCATAGGAGGTCTAAGGCATGGCAGTACTGAGCAATCTTTGGCCTCAAAGCCTTTTCTTACACTTTGCAAGAATAAATTTTTTCCTTAACATGAGAGAAAGACTACAGTCAGAAAACAATTGAGAAGACAGTATTTTTCCTTAGTTTTCCTTGAAGTTCACCTTTTCTTTCCTTTTCTCCCCCTCCCCTTTTTATGCCACCTGAAGATGGAGATTAACAACAAGATGGTAACACCTATGGAATGGATGTCCTTCTACAGCTGAGGAAGGTGACACAGTAGAAAGACAAGTTATTCTGTAGTCTTATAAGATGGGGGGGAGGGATAAGGGAAGGGGAATCATACATCTAGCTTTCTTAGAACAAACAAAAGCAAGTATTTTTATTCCAAAGTATGTACGTCAAAGTGTCTAGATTTTCTTCCATGGGTCAGTTTTAACACCACAACAAGTAATTTTCATCAGATCAGTAAGATTCTTTTACTTTATTTTTTTTTCTAAATAAAACATTTTGTTCTTCCCTTTTCTCCCTCAAGATTCATAGAATAATTTATGTCAGAAGTGACCTCTGGAGTTTACCTGATTCAACCCCCTATTCAAAGCAGGTTACTGAGGATCTTATCCAGTTGAGTTTTGAAAACCCCCAAGGACAGACATTTCACCTGCTTCCTGGGCAACTTTTCCTAATATTTGGCTACCCTTGCTGTGAATATGGTTTTTTCTAATAACTAACAATTTCGTTTGCTGCGACTTGCATCTGTTGCCTCTGCTTTCTTGCTATGTACCTCTAAGAAGTGCCTGTCTTGGTCTTTTCTAAACCCTTCCATTAGATAGCTGTAGACAGGCACCAGGTCTCCCTTTAGCCTTCTCAAAGGCTGACTGGACAAAGCCAGCTGTCTCACCCTCCTCTTGTGCTTCATGTGCTCCAGTCCTCTGATGATCCTGGTGGTCCTCCCCCTGGGCTTGCTCCAGTACATCAATGTATGGCCATATTTGCCTCATGCCCTCCTTGTCTCCTAGGAATCCCAGGTCCCTTTCGGCACACTTGGCACTTAACCCTAAAGCGAAAAAGAAATTAATAATTTTAAGTTGCCATTCTGGTGAAAGATTCTGGTGTTTTACTTTACCAGGGTCTCAGAAGTCCATCAGTTCTCTTTCTGAAGAGTGTGGATTTGGTCTTAAATTGTGAAAAGGTGATAGGACAAAGATTCAGAGAATCTTACAAACGCCCTTAGAATAGAAACCCCACAATTATAGCACTCTTACATGTGTTATTAGGGCTATTCTAGCATAACCTTGCATGATTAATAATGAATCAGGTATATTTACTTCTCAGTCCACTATCGCATCTTAGTAATTTAATTTTTATGGAAAAATGAAGCAATAATTTTTTCCTTTACAAAAAAACTTTGGTCTGACACCAAACTTCTTAAATTGCTGTTTAAAAAGGTCAGCTAACCAATATTTGTTACAGCCAGGGGACTCAGCTTACATAATACCAAGAGACAGAAGGAATGTATAAAGAAACTCTTTTGAAAGAAAGGCCATCTGGGGAAAGGATTACTCTGTCCTCATCACACACGCACGTACACACAAAAAAACCCAAACCAAAACAAATCCAAGAGAAAGTCTCCATTATTCATTAGAAGACTTCAGCAGCTCTATGTGGGAGACTGACTAGCTGAGAAACACTGCAAGGCCGTTCTGGCCTTGAAGGCAGCTGCTGTTCAACAACAAGATGTTTTCCCTCTGTTGCTCCTACGTGTGAGAAGGAAAACATGTAATCATAATAAATGAAGTTTTGGGCGGAACTCACCTTTATAGAACTAACCAATAATGAGCTTGCATTTTGCAATATGTATGAGCTAATTATGGATGAGCATAAAAGTATGATAGTGTGTCTAAATAAATGGAAGTTAGCTGATCGCTCATATTGAGTGCCCTTCTTCCCTCCGTCGCGACAGCTCTACAACATATTTTTTAAATATTTTAGTTGCATGAAATTCCTGTATCAGAGAAGAATACATATTTCGTTTGCTTATTTGATTTTGCATGTTATAGAACAAATACATTTTCCCAGAGTTAACTAAAAAGCAAAACTATGATATTTATAATAAAACTAATGGATCCAGATGGTGCTCGTGTAGATCCCTGACCTCCTCCCACAACTCTATCTAGCATTACTTACCAAGATTAATCAAATCACCTCCTCAGACTTTGCTCTCGGGGAAAATGACGGTACAGTTTTCTTTCAAGCGTGGAAAGAGAGTAGAGGAATTAAAAAAAGTTTACAAATCTGAAGACAGGACACCAAATGTATACAGTATTTGTTTTTCAGGACAGTATGCCTTATTACCATTGTATTTTCCTATCTTGTAATGTTTTTTTTCCTCTAGGATACTGAAAGGCTATATCATCTTCAGCGGACTGCTTCCCCCTTAACTCAAACGCACGGCATTCATTTCAGCAGGCATGTGCAGTGTATGCCAGCAACAAAACAGCTATTGAGATCTTTATAATTCTTATCACCCTCAACAATTTGATGTAGTAGCACAGCATACTTTTTACCGTAAGATTGGAAAAATGTTATCTTCAGCTGTCAATTTAAAAGCGTGAATAGGCGTAACATCCCATACACTCTGAATGGACTTTCCAGTATACTGAATACAGAGAAGATGGGTATGAAGTTAATGTACTTCAGAAGTATATAATAAATCAGCTGTATTTTTATAGAAATTTTTTTTCAGATTTTTTTAAAGTAAATATTTTTGGATGTATATCCTAATATTCTACATTTCTAAAATGGCACAGAATATTCTGTGGTAAAATAAGTTTGTCTTTCAGAATTAATAGCACATTTAAACAACTATAGTATTCTATACAGGACAGTTGATACTGATTTGTGTGTACGATGACTATATAGTAGGCAGTGACGTGATACATACATCCATTTGATATATCAATGCAATTTTATATATATTTCATTTTTAGCAGCTAATGATCCAGTCTTCAAATGGCAAGCCTGTGATTATGAGTGCGTGTTCCTGTATGCAAATATAAAGCCTTGAAACCATCTGAAAAATGGCCACCTTCAAACTGGGGTGTTTTTGGAGTGCTCTATCCCTCCCTTTTCCCCTTTGGGCCTATCAGTAGTGCTAATGGTGACATCCAAAGCCATACGTCAGAACTCTCAGGATTTTGATAAAGGGCCGTAACTGAAGATTTATTCAAAGTACAGTGTTAGGTTAGCAATAGAAATACTTCAATTCCTGTAAACAGAGCTTGCAGTGCAAAAAAAGGTTTTGCTTTTGGTCAAGCAGGAAACGTATTCTGACCATGGCGGGGACAGGAGTTATTTTATTGCCCATCTCTGCATACTTGCACCTACTTTATATTGTCACATCTCTCTGCGTAACAGATAACAACATCACACTGGCATAATTTTGATACAAAAGTTGTTTACTTTCTACACATCTTCAGGGCTACAAAGATGATGAGGGGCCTGGAGCATCCACCTTACTGGGAGAAGCCTAGGGGCTTGGGTCTTTTTAGTCTAGAGAAGACTGAGGGGGGATCTGATCAATGCTTATAAATACTTAAAGGGAGGGCGTCAAGAGGATGGGGCCGGTCTTTTTTCAGTGGTGCCCAGGGACAGGACAAGAGGAAATGGGCACAAACTTGAATATATAAGAAGTTCCACCTAAACACGAGGAGGAACTTCTTTCCTTGGAACAGGCTGCTTAGGGAGGTGGTGGAGTCTCCTCTGGAGACATTCCAAACCCACCTGGACACGTTCCTGTGCAACCTGCTCTGGGTGGACCTGCTTTGGCAGGGGGGTTGGACTAGATGATCTCCAGAGGTCCCTTCCAACCCCATGTGATTCTGTGATTCATACCACCAGATAACAAAGTTACCTTGGGAGAGGCTGGAGCGTGTAGTTACAACAATCCCGCTACCCCAAAAGAACCACAGATGGGCATACTTCACTTGGGTTACTCCTTTTGAAAGGCAGTAACTTACCATGAGGCAGGAGAATGAAGAACTTCCACACAACAAGCAATTTCCAGGGGACAGCTTGCTCTCTCTATGTTAACATCACTGCTTTCCACTACCAGTTGGTGAGTTTGACCTCTGTGAGTGAATCAGCGCTTTCCTCTTGAAGACACTTGGATACTACAAGTTGACATGCAGCAGACCCACTTAAAATCATTAGCAAGAAGAATATATTACAAGGGAGAGTCATACTACTTGATATAAAACACTCAAGGGTTGTTATTTTTTTTCCGACCACAATGAAGAATGATTTGCAGTTTATGAGCAAGAATTTTCCAAAAATGAAGTGTTCCAACCCTCTCCTAACAACAAAAACCACAGCAATCAGGGCTGGCAGCTAGCACGCTAAATTTCGGCTGGGTAAAATTAGAAATGCCTCACATGTGGGAGTTTAGAAATTGAATTTGCCTAGCAAAAATGCAACAATTCTCTGTACAAATACCTCTGTTCAAAGAGTTTTTAAAGTCTCTCTCTACCACAGATGTTTATTTCCATCTTTATAAATTACAATGAACTATTTTTCGTTCATGTCTTATTTAAATATCTTGTTAAAAGAAAGATTAATTGTCCTGAAGTATTTATTTTTCTTTGTGATTACATCTTCTGCTAGGATTAGGTAAACACCTAGACTAAAATTAACTTCCAGCTTTATACGTTCCTTGTTGAAATTAAAGTATGCCTCTCCTAGCTACGCTCATTCATCTGACAGTCACAGCAAATGGTTGCTGACACTTATCACCCAAAATCAGCAAAAAATGCAGGTGATCAGCTTTCAAATACAAAGCCAAAGGGGCGTATTAGAACCATACACACACACGCATTTCACACTTGCCAAACAGAAATGCATAATGGATAATACTGGTTAATAATATACATATTTTCAACCTTTTAATTAGTCATTACAAACAATGGTGGGTAAACAAAAATTTAAACAATAGTGAGCAGCATTGCCTTTTGAACAAAGTTAAAAGAGCTAAAACACAGTTTAGCAGTTTTAATTGTGAAACAAGTTCTCACTAGAATGGCCTGGCTGCCTGCGGCTTATGATTTCCATATTCCAAGAGTTTTTCTGTAATGAAGCCACAAAACCACCAGGGCTTTTACCACTATTGGCTTTTCCGGAGTTCATAGATCCACCAAGCAGCAGCATCAGGAAATACGTTGTTCCTCTTTTGACATCATTAGCCTGATTATGTTCCCCTCAACCTTATAAGGAAGAAAAATTTGGTCACAGCTGAATGCTTCTGGAAGTCACATTCCTCTGTCACTGCAGGCAGAGTGACATATGCAATCTGGGAACTTCTCATTCGGGACAAATTATAGTACAGATGAATATATTCTGTAGAGGGACCTTCCTGTGGGTCAACTGCATACCTTTGTATAGCTCCTTCTCTTGCCTACAGTATTTCACCTGGATACTCTTACATCATGCCCAGTTTTGTCTACAACACCTTGCAAAGGCATGTGGCCTTTTTATGAAGCAAAAGATAGAGAAACCGTCAAACCTCTAGGTAATTTGTTCCCACCGGTAATCATGCCAACTATAAAATACATCCTTATTTCTCATTTGAATTTCTTTGACCAGTTTGGAAACCCTGTGGCTGTGTCTCTCTTTATATCAAGGACTTCTGTTCCTTCCCAACTTTAGCCTAACTTGGGCACTTCTCAGTTTCTTTTTGAACAACTTGAATGAATGATGGAAAATTTCAAATGTCTTTCTGTAAATGCTTTCCAGTTCTAAATTTATTTTGATCTTATTCTGATTTTTTGGTATTCTTCCCTCCTGCACTAACCTAAGATAGAATCTGACGCCAATCTTCCCTGATCTGTAGAACAACAGAATCCTGCACCCCTTCCTACTGCTGCTTCTATTCACTGTTTATTAAAATTAAGAACTGCAGTAGTCATCATAGGCTCACTGCAAATAAAGTTTCAACATTTTACTCACTACAACACCATAATCCCTTTTAGTGTTTGCACCCAACAGAATTTGCGTGCTTTACTAATCTTCCCACTATTTGAACCAGAGCCCTTATGAGAAATACATGATGAATTCACTGGCTCACATGAAAAAAAGGGAAAGAAAAAAAAAAAGGAAAAAAGAAAACAGAAAAAACCCCGAAAGATGAGCCTCAGTGAAAGCTTAAAGAAAGTTTGCTGCTCATCCACCGAGCTTGGTAACTATCAATTATGAAACACTAACTGTCATTTTCTGAAAAATAAGAATCTTGCATTTTGTCATTGCTCTGTGCAGAAGGAAGGTCCGCTTTAATTTTCAGAAGGTAAAAATCTAAACTAGGGCTATGAAATAAATTACAGTAGGACCACCTTCCAAAGCTCACCTTTTAAGTTATATTTGATTTATTCCAAGACTCAAAAATCACATCATCTCTTACGAAGTTCTCTGTGAAGCTACAAATATATACTATGATCAAGACAAGTGAAGACAAACTACAGCAATGGCATTTTAAAAAAGAAACCCAAAACACCACACTGTCTCCGATTCCCTTCGCTATCAATTTTAGCAATAGGCATAGAATTAATATCTTCTAATCAGTTCCGTATTCTGTTGCCTTGAGCAGTACAGGTGCCCAAAATGCAGATGAAACTTAGAGTTCATACATGCTTTCAGAGGTCATGTGTTTTGGGGTTGTTCCTTTTTTCTTCTTTCTAGTAATCTACAAGACTCCTGGCTATAAATTGTTCCTTCTAGCAACCACATGCCATGATTTTGCTGGCTATTTTTATTCATTAATACCAGCTGCTTCACAGTGCCTGGAGGTAACAGAAAAAATATGTATATGTGTTTTAACCATATGGTAAAAACTGATGAAGGCCTTTTATGTAGGATAATCCATATACCCAGGGTAAAATACACTCTTGTGCAAAGACCAGGCTAAAAGGCCTGTTCTCCACTTGAACCTTCAAGGACCCACATCACTTCAAGTTTCTGAGCCAAATCCAAATGTGTACATTTGTACTGCTCCCCTGAAGTCAGCAGAGCAACACCTGTTTCCATCACTGTGGATTTTCTGACCAAATGGTAAGCAAGCCTTTACTAGCCTTCTGTACAAGGATAATTTTTACCATTGCACTTAAAGCTAGAAAAGCAGAGACTCCCTTGTAACACTCACTAGCCATGCTAAAGTGTTCTGTTGCTATCACTGCTAAACAAATAAGGTTTTCTCTGAGATTATCCAGTTCCAAAATTTAACACACAGACACACACAAAAAAAAAGCTGCAAAAATAATGTATTCAAAGGATGTGTCCTACTCGTCTAAAGTATTCAATAAAATCACGGACATTAAACACTAGCACATAATCAAGTACAGAAGACTTCACTTCAGCAAATACTAAGTTTGTTCACAATAGCAAGTTTCATATCTCTTAACCACAATAGCCCCGAGCACAGAATCACAGGACACATCAGAACAAAATACAAGATCAAAACAGAGAGGGAAATGGGGTTGACGGGAGAGTAACAATAAAAGAAGGTAGAGAAGAGTCATGGATGGATTTCTCCAGGGGTACTAATTAGGATCCCAAGCCGAACTAATTCCAGGAAACAAACTTGATTTCTTTTTCCAGAGGTTACAGAATATTCTACGTGACCCTTTTCGTTCCAGGATGATCTGCCAATTCAGTTAATGAATTATTTTTAATTCATGACATTTCTGCTACATAGCAATAGAACAGGATTTTTTGTTGTTGTTGTTGCAGAAATGTACACATTTGTGAATTTTCTTTCAAATCAGTCTCCCATTTTCTCCTTTACTACTACTTTCAGGTATAAAACATTTTCTCCTTAATACAGCCAGCATGTTAATTCTCACAGAACTCCTCAGTCCTATACAGTAAAATTAATCTCTTAAAATGACACCAAACTGAATTTTACCAAGAGATTAAATGAAAGTTAACAGTGGACTTTTTCCTTACTATGCTCTCTGTGAATATCAAGGTAATTCAAACCATGATTTCTCTATGTTATGCTTTACAAGAGAAAAAAAAAATTAAGAGCTTTGCTCAAATCTAAATTTACTTTTATGAAATCCTGAACAGTAATAAAATCTAATAGAAGTGAAAATCTCTGTACTTTTGGCTTAACAGGAAAACTGTTCTCAGTGATATTATGTATTCTTTCTTTGCCGTTGCACATGCACCATTAAGTTAAAACAAGGTATTGCAAAATCACACTGATTGTGCTTCTCTGAGCAGGGAGGACACCACCTTGAATACTAAAAAGCTTCCCTTATGTGTTATATGTTGACTTTCTTCTCTAATGACAATCTTAAGAGGCCTAGGAGGTTTGTCTAGGAAACTTTGACAACTGAAGTGAGTAACCTGAAAGTGCTTAATACTGTTTGCTCTTCCTCGCTGGGTTTCATACTACTGACCTTCAAACCGCAAAGCTTGGTTGTATGGCATCTATCTTTTTCCCAACTGCCAGCAGAGAAAGAATGACAGGATCTGAAAAAAATCACACTGCATTATTTCTGCCAGAGGCTATGCATCTGTCCTCTACACAAAATAACCAGACTAACCAACCACTTGACTGATTAAGCAATATGGCATCCAGCTCATTCTTCCATATCTGTATGAGCCTGCAATCTTGACAGGGATAATCATGTGGCTTTGTCACTGAGGAAAATAGATGAACTCAATAGAAACATATGCTGTGGTTAAGATGCTTTCTCTCTTTTCACATATCTTTCTCTCTGTATCTCTATACATGTATATACAAACACAAATACCTTAGTATCTCTTAAATGTGAACAACGCTGAAGAAAAAAAAGTATGCTTCCCCATTGTCACTTGATTATGAAAATAATCTTTACCTTACAGGCAGAGGTTTTTTTTAAAAAAAAGCTCTCCTGTATTTCTCATTACGTGATTAGTACTAAACAACACTTAGCACTAGAACTCTACAGAACTAATTCCTGCATGTCAGAAAGGATCAGTTACAAACTCACCTCTTGATCATAAGTTAGGATAAAACTCATCTAGTGGCCTGATTTCACCATACCTAGTACACCTTGCTCACCCTCAGGCAACTTGTCCTGTGGGAACAGGCTAGCATTTCTACTGCACATTCACAGTAAATGAGAAAATCATCACAAAATTAAAAATGAACGCAAATTTATTTGGAAAAAAAAATTGCTTCTAAAGACGGCTGAAGATCTACATCTGGGTTTGATGTTAATTGAACCGGTTAAGCCACAAGTAAAACAGTTTGGTTTACTGGTGATATGGATAAGTATAATTTAGTTTAAATACAGGGGAACCAAAAAACCAAGTGATAGAAGTTAGATTTGGCAAGTTCCTCTAAAAAGCAATGAGAAGCCCTATCAAACAGCAGAAAGGTTTATCTAGCCTCATTTTATGTCCCCTACGCTCTGACAAATAAGAATTCCTTAAGATGAAACAGAACCCTACAAAACTACATACCCCAGAAACAAAAATGCAAATATTTTTGCTTAGGACTTACAGTAAGAGAAAAACTAATAATTTAATTCATTATTTTCTTTATGATGGAATTAGCCTGATGTCACTACACTACATGCAGGCTTCTGTGAAAAGGAAATTAAACAAAAAACAACAAATTAAACACCAGTGCCTAGATGGCTCCTTATTAAAAAGAGCAAATGGAGAGCAGAAAGGACCACATCTCAAAAGTCCTACTCAGATACATATACACCCCACAACTGTCTGCATAAAAGAAAGCTTAAATAAGCCCATAATTAAATCCTATTCAGTTCCTGCTTTTTTATTTGGGCAAAAGATCAGAGCAAATGCAAATAAGCATGTCACATATGAACAGCAGGTCCAGCTGGTATTTAATCCTGAGGAAGACCAATACAGTCCTGCTTGTTCAGCAGAGCTCTACAAAGGGAAGATTTTTATTCTTCGACACATATTCCCAGAGAATGCTCAATTTTACCAAATAAGACAGAAGGGGAAAAAGAAATCCCTCAGTAACCGCTGAAATTTTCGACAGTATTCCAATCTTCCAATTTAGCCATTCTAATATACAAGACAGAAAGGTCTGTTCAGCTCTGTCAGGAAAAGATCAAGTACTGACTCCTGCAGTGAAACCGCAATGCCCTTTTTTTGCACTTACAAAATTACTTTTCCAGGGACAAGATTCACCTCTGAACATAAGAGGGCATCTGCCAGCACTGACTGCCACTGAAAGAAGGTCCAAGTAGCTTGAAAGTCTACCAAGGCAAGAACATGCTAAGCCAGCTGTTCCCATAGCAGCCTGTTCTCACAGAAGTCTATGTAGCATTTTGCACAGTGCCCATTAAATTAATCCCAGAGCATGAGCAGTAATGATATTGTTATAATGTAGTTATCCCATTGGGAATATCTTCTAATTAGTGCAAGGTCCATAGGTCCACAGAGAGGTTGGGACAGCTCAGAGACACGCCCATGTCTAACAACCATCAATCTGCAGATTCAGCTTTGTGTTTTGGTTGGAAACACTCATAGTACCAGAGAATAGCAAAAAATCTAAACCATCGAGAAATTTACCACTTTCCAAATGCACTTTTCTGTCCTCCTACAATTTAAAAGTGCTATTGATTAAAGCAAATTTAGCAGCTCTTGAATAATTGAGTCAGTTTGAAAACAACAAATAGTGATACTCTGTTCTCTGAACAAGTTTAACCTTGGAGCTTTTACGCAATGTGGTCTTCAGTAAAGAAGACCAATAGATTAAGACCAATATTAGTGAAAACACTAAAATCCTTTAGTATTTTGTCTGTGCTGATTTGAAGTTTTAATGTTCCCTCATCCCCCCTATTCATTGCAGGATTGATTTGTTTCTACTTGGACAACAGCGGGCTTCTCTTTTATTCTTTGTTTCCAGTAAAGCCTGTAACAAATATTATTTTTTATTATTTCCCAGTTTGTGCATCAGTACCATAGATGGTGTTAGAACAGTTCTGTGAACATTTTGCAAATGAAGTGCTACCAGATGCAACTTAACCGTGTCATACTTCAAACAAGGAGGCTTTCCTCGCTACCAGGATTATCATTCTACCTTGAAATACTGAAGAATCATGGCCTTTATATCAGACTAGTAGTATAGAGTCATAGAGCTGTCCAGGCCAGAAGGGACCTCCAAAGGTCATCTAGTCCGACCTCCCCGCAGTCAGCAGAGACCAGCTGCTGGTCCAACTAGACCCAGCTAGACCAGGTCGCCCAGGGCCTCATCGAGCCTCACCTTGAATATCTCCAGGGAAGGAGCCTCAACCACCTCCCTGGGCAACCTGTTCCAGTGCTCCACCACCCTCACAGTGAAGAACCCTCTCCTAATCTCCAGTCTAAAGTAGTAAACAAGGTTTAATCTTTTGATGCATATTGCTCATCATGGAAGCATTAGAGAAAACAAAATATAGAACAATGGAGAGATAAGGTCAAAAGATTAAGTATGAATTATTAAGAAATATTAAGAGAAAAAGGCAATTCACAGCTCTTCACTTTCTTAATTTCAATTCAGAATTTCAGCCTTCCATATCACATAAGCTCGTACAAGTTTTCCTCATTTTCTGAGGAGAAATCATTCTGATTGTTGTGCTAAAAAAAGTGATATATCATGGCAAGAATAAAAACCCTCCTGCAAATAATTGCAGTGCTCTATTTCCAGATCTGGCACAAATTCTTTCAGCAGGCTTCACACTTACATTACCACTTGGTGTTCCCCAGATAGAAGTACAGCAGTCACACGCAATTGCAACTATCTTTACCATCTCTCTGGCTACATCAGAAGAGCAGTTTCTGCCCAATGTGGAAAAATCTCAGGATTCTGGAGCTGCATCTGCTCCAGCCTTCACAGCTCCAGTCAACAAGCAAAGGTTGTTTGGGAAGGTTGGGATGGAGTGAACTTTCTCTACAGCAGCCTTTTGGATTTGGGCAGTCCCAGTATTGATAACACACCAATGTTTTGGCTCCTGATGGACAGTGCTTGCACAATATCAAGGCTTTCTCTGTTTCTCAGCAAGTAGGCTGTTGACTGGAAGCTGTGACATGAAAAGCAGAAGCACAGAGAGATGACAAACTAGGACACTTTGATTCATACTACAGTAACTGTTGCTTTCAGCTCCACGAATATGAGGAGGGAGCAAAAAAAAAAAAACAAAAAAACCCTACATCCCCAAAACCACAGACCACGAAAACATGCTCCAAAGACAGCAAAAATAGCAAAGCTCACTGAAAAGCACGCTCGGGAAGCCAAAAAAATCTGTCTGTGAAAGAGATCCAGCATCTGTCACAGTGACAAAGCAGCCTAAAGTCCAAAGAGAACCCGCTCCTGGAGCCCCACAAAGATCAGGTGAAGCAGTATGAAAGGTTAAGGCCACCAGCAGGCCCAAGACAATCCCAAAGCAGCCAAGGTTAAGGCAGCTACCATGTGCCAGACAATGCTTGCTTTTTTAATGAGAAAAGTGGAAAAACGTTGGTACTCTACCTGATTTCTGTTTTCACCAACAAGACTCAACATTTTCTGTACACAAACCTATTTTAGATGGACATTCCACCAGGTAAAGCAGTGCCATTTGCCTTGGCTCCTACTGCATATCAAATGTACAAGAGATCCAGCTCCAAAGTTCAGGGTCTCAGTTCCTCTTTTTCTCCACTTCCTTAACTGGAGGGCAAGAGTCGTCTCTCCTTCAGAAGCTTGCCTTCTAAGCCTTGGTTGGTTTGGAGCTGTTGCCTCAGCTTTCACTGGGTTCTTACCTGCATTTGTGGTGATATACAAACCCAGAGAGACAATACACACCACCAACCGTCCTGTATGTGGTGAATGTAAAACGGAGTTTTCCCTAAATGGGAAGATGCTAACTCCTCAAATACTGCCTACTCCATTCATAATCTTCTTTTATTCTTTCCTTTTGTTCTTATTCTTGTTTTTTTAAATGCTTCTGTACTCTGTAATTTTATACAGACAAAATTCATGAAAACTTTTCAGCTGTTACTCTGGAGCAATGGCTTCAAACTTGTGAGCTGCATTTCCCAGAAAGGCTCACAGACTGCCATTAAAGGAAGCTCAGAAGATAATTAAAGAATAACAAGATTACAGGCTGTCTGATGCTTACTAAAAATAAACAACAAAAAAACAAACAACAACAAAGGAATAAAAAAACCCCAAACCCACATACCTGTAGTAGTCTGCGACCAAAAAAAAGATTGTAGGCCCCTGTGCCCTGACCAAAATTAGAAACTCCATTGTCACAGAATGCTCTTCAGCCCCTTCTCTCATAGTTTTCACAACTGATGAAACCGTAAACTGCATGAGTTCCCTTGCAAACTGAGAAGCTTCTCTTGGCACATCCAAGCCTAGAAAATTTTCAGCTTGAAACAATAACAGGGTGTTTTATGAGAAAAGGAAGAAAAAGATACATGAGCGGAACGTACTATAAGCCCTTATTTTATTAAAATTGTATAGATGGAGCAGACGCTGAAAATTCCACAGGAACCATGAAATGCATAATAAATTCATACAGCATAAAATCCTCTTCGGTTCTGGAATTCTTCACATTAGTGGTAGCCTCCCTGGGGATATACACAGGCAAAAATCTCTGGGTTTTAGTGGGCAGGCCTTCTTTAATTTGTACTGATCATTTTGTAAGCCACTGGCTAAAAAACTCCTAGTTTATGTTTTTGTCTTTATTTTACTAGTTAAGATAAATCTATTTCTTTGGAAACCCCCATTGTGTCACATTTAAGAAAACAGTGACTTACGCCTTTTCTGTCAAAATAAAAACTCTGTATCCCAGCATTCAGGCACAGACTTAAAGAGAGGAGAGCTAGCAGGCACTCTGCAGGCTTTCAATACAATCAGAATCACTTCTCCACAGGCAGTCAGATCTTTCTTCAAGTTTCCATTAATGAACATGTCTTCCAGAGTTAACGTCATAAAATCAATGTGGAAAGGCACCTACTTCCTTAGCATTCATTTCAAGATCTACAGACACACAGAGGATAATAATCAAACCAAGAATGGGTAAAAAGGCTGAATTTTCTTTCGTTAGTTACACGGTATCGTACAAAAATCTGAAACGAGGAGTTGTTGCAAGTTACACACAGGTGAAAAAAGTAAATTAAGTATGTCTAAATGAAAAGACAAGTTTGCTTGTTTGAAACTATCTAGTGTAGGGTTGGTCTAAATAGACCACGACTTTCAGTTCATTGCCAATATTCAGCAAATCCTCAAAATCAAGACAATGCAACTGGTTGAATAAGAGAGAGAAAACACGTCAGTCTCACATCAAGACACATCTTTAAATATGGAAATGGAAAAATCTGGACATTTATGTTTCATTTTTCAACTACATTAAAAATGCGAAAGGGAAGTGGGGATTTTTCCAGAAAACCACTGACTGAAGAATGTTCACTTCTTTCCGTACATCTTTTAAAAAGAATATGCTGCTTTGAATTTGCATTTATATGCAAACTATGAATACAGAAAGGCATAACATTCTTTTGAAAGAATTACGTATTACAAGATGTGGTCGTCTACTGTTAGTGCTTGAATGAGGTTGTCCTGGAATTCTCCACCATCAACTCACCATCTTCAAATACACTTTTCTCCAGCACATGAAGTATTTGACAAGAAATCCTCATGATATGAATGACGGACATTTCTGAACCAGAAGGTTGTGTATGAAAAGGAAACCAGCTATAGTTGTTTTAATAGTTGATGAAAATTTTGTACCTAATCTCTATGTAAGATACACATAAGATTTTTAAATTTATACCGAGGGAAACAAATTTTGTTTACAAAGAAAAATTTTAAACCTTTAACATTCTTTGCAAAGCCATTTCATTGTGGAACTCAGAAGTGTACATGTATTTAAAAAATACTCACACCAAAACAGTAAAAACTATGAAGAATCACTGCCATTCTGAGTGTCTCTAACTACCAAGTAAGGGAAACAGATTTTCAGTTTTCAGAAAGAAGCAGTATTTTTCCTTGAAGAAATAATGAACAAAGGAGTTATAAATAACTGTCTCTAATGAAGAAATGTCAATAATACTTAGCATTTTGCACTGTACTTCTGTTGTTGACTCTGATGGCGTGTTTATTGCTTTGCCATCACATCGTATGATAGGAAATTTTTTCCCATATAACACTGGATCTTTTGGACTGCATCCTAGTTTAAATATAAACCATAATACTGCGGGGGAAGTTATGCTTAAACATGATCTTGTCTCATGATTGCCTTATTACCCAGAAACAATTGAATCAAATGATCAAAATATTGTTTTTAACAGGTGGTAGATGAATTATAAACAAGGCAGAACTCAAGGTCACATGAATAATCCTGCAAATAATCTCCTGTGCACCATCAAGCTGCGGTTCTCCATTCTACAGCGGGCAACCCATTTGAACCCAATGTCTAAAGTTTAAGGATTGTTTCCTGGTTCTACTTAAGCATTTGAGCAAGCTGTTGATGAAATCCAATTAAGTACAAAAGCCTAAATGTTTTCTCTTACTCTGAGGAGCACTCCTGAAATCAGAAAAATGTTTCCTATGTTAGAAGAGTGGATTTGTCCTGCTGAACAAAATGTCATGTTCTGTAATAAATAAAATGTACCAACGATGTTCAGGGAATATTAACACATGGATACTGGTGTCTCTCATCTGTTTCATCACAATTATTGCAACAAATTTGACCTCACCACAAAAATTCAGGCACAGGTCATCTGGGCAGAAAAGCCTGGAGATCTGCAGGTACTCAGCAAAACCTAAAATCTTTTACTTGCAATCATAACTACTGTTATAAGATGAAAATAAGTGGATATGGCCAAAATGTTTGTATTGTTCTCATACGAGGCAATTTAGAGTGATAAGCGTAGGACTCCACAGACAAAACAGCTTTGTTTGCAGAGGATAAAAGCAAGATTTGGGCACTATTTCCACCCCACTGAAATTTATACTGAAACTGATTTATTATTTTTTCCTCCTTTTATACATAGACAGGTAGCGTTCTGACGGCAATCATACTTCAAAGCATTGCGTAGATGGATTTTAACATGAAGGTCGGGTGACAGTCCTTATACTGAATCCAAGGCTCCTAGAGTTTTATGGCATATAAAAACTCTGTATTCTCTGTTTTAAGTTGGAGCCATTTACTGTCTAAGAATTCCAGATGTGGCTTTAAAGCAGTGTTTTCTAGCTTTCAGTGTAGTTGCCTTCCCCACTCAACTTCAAAATGATATCAAGATGAGGTTTCTAGGGCAAACAGCTCTGGAAATGTTGAAGGCATGTTTCTGGCTCATGCACATACATACCCTCCCATAAAGAAGAAAAAAGTGATTTTAATAAAGACTAAATAATGAAAAGGGATACAGGTAAAAAAAAAGTCCTAATACCACAAAAGCAGACATAGAGTTTGCAGGAGACACAAAGCAAACCCTTCAATGGACACTTCAAAAGGCCAGTAAAAAATCTATATTCATAATCAAAAAGTTTTTTTATGAAATGAGAAGCAAACTTAAAAGAGGCCCTGCTATTCCAGCCCTCGGGCTTTCTTCAAGGTAAAACACCACAACCAAGCAGAAACCTCAGCACAGTCTTCCTTTAAATCACGTTTACACAATACCTGTTTGGCTGCTGGCAAGGAACTCTCATATCCAATGAGTCAGCCACTGAAGGCTTTAAATTTACCCTTGGCAATCTAGCTTCTTGGCTCCATCTTGTAAAAAACTCTAAACATGAAAAAAAATGGAACTAGCGTCACTCTCCTCTTGAACACCACTTAAATCAGAAGTTTTGGTAAGCAAATTTCTGAGACAGATTCATAAAGAATCACAAAATGCTAATTCTGAGCTATCAGTTGCTTTCATTCTACAATTTAATTCGGCCAACTCACTCCATGCTGAAGTCCCTATTATTTTCCAGGCGGTGGTGAAGGATTCTGTACCAGGTTTGAGGAGTTCCATTCTTACACATTACTTACTAGTATTCAACCACCACAGTAAATCCCATGCCTATAGAGGGATAAGTAGATAAGCAAAGTTAAATGAAGATTCTGTTTCCATCTTATTTTTTCCTGTAGACTCTCCTATATTAAGTGAAGGAAGAGTTTTCCCTTTCCCTGTCTTTGGAGATGATGCCACAAACACAGTAAACTTATCTTCTGACTCACAGGTGAGCAGAAGTGAGAGATTTTTTTCTGTGTTCCCATAGAGCCTCACAGAAAACCTTAAAGATTCATGACCAGAGATATAAGGGATGACATGTGTGTAAATACTGAAAGTGACACACAAAAACATTTTTGAAGCTGTCAGCATTTACAGGGAAAGGGAACAATACATTGATTAGCACCTTTAATCTGCCAGGAAGGGAAAAGGATCTTGACTACTGTTAGTATTTGGTCAGATGCTCAAAGTAACTTTTATTCGTCTTGTAGCACGGAAAGGCAGTAAGTTTAGCTCTTTGTGTGACCCACCTGTGGAACTTTTTGAACTTATAGAAATATGAAATGCAAGAGAGGACCAAACTCAGGCCAATTATAGTATTGGCTACACAGCTCACGGTAGCCCTGTTGTATTTCCACCACCAAGCCAAGACATCCACTATTTTCCTCCCTCTCCTCTATGGAATTATTCCAGACGTAGAAGCTTGGTTAGCTCCAAACTGCATCTAAAAAATAACCTGTGACCTAGTCTGCATTTTCCATTTTGCATCTCTGATGTATTACTGAGTTGTTAGTGCTCAGATCCCCTATTGAATGAAAAAATATCAGACAGAAGACAGCATCCTCAGCATTCCTCTATTTTTCCATCACAACCTGTAGAACCTTCCTTGAAAAGTTACCTTGAATATTCATGTTAGTTCAAAACAGGCATACAGGAGCTCACATAGAAAAATAAAATTCTCAGCCATGAGAATACAAATAATTTCTCTACAAAAAAATTGCCTTTTTCTTTAAGTTGCTCATAGGTACTACAGGAATCAAATTCATCCAGAATTAATCATTTCACCCGGGAGAGGTAGTAATTTTGTACCACGCATTTAACCCTGAGGATTAGGGTTTGGTAATCTCCACCTACCTCATTAATCCGTGTATTTTGGAAAGCTGGGTCCAGATTGTCATTGTATCAGCCACACAGATTGAGGGTGTTTTTATTTTCATACATCACATGTCCAATACATCATAACGATCAGCTAGAAGTGAATAATCATCCTGAGACTGTACAAAAAGATAAGGTAAAGAACCATTTATAAGGTAGATCCCACAGAAGGTGGGAGGCAAGGGGAATACTTTTTGACATTTTTCACCTTAATGAACAGAGTAAAACTCTTCTTGATTGTTAAAGCAAAATGACCTTTACAAAAAGGGCATACTTGGAAGTTTGATTTTGCAGTTCTTCGTAAGAAAACAACACATTTATATAACTGCTTAGATTCGTGATTCCTGTATATATCAGGGTTTTTTTTAGGAAAAAAGAGTTGGTTTAGGAACTGAAGAAATGAGGCATTGGAGCTTTTTTATTTTCCCAGCCAGAAAGTTAGGTCCTGCTTGTCCTTATATCCATCACACTGTTCAAGAGTATTATTACTTCTGTTTGGTATGTTCCTGAGGTCACTGCTCTTTGGTGACACAGCAGGTGTGGAAAGATAGGTGTTGGGTCCAACAACCATTACCTCATTAGTCCTGTTGCTGTCTCCTGGAAGACACCCAATTGTTGTCTCAAATGCCATAGCACCCTTAAGGAAGTTGAACCTACTGTTAAAAACAGAATGTTAGGACTGGCCAACTGGCAACAGTACCCACTGAGATAAGGCAGAGAAAAAGCTAAAGAGACACTGGCAAAAGAATAATTTCTGAGGTAGCCCTTTCTTGTAAGCATGGCTTCCTTAAAAAAGGCAGCTGCAGACAAGAGGAAAAATGTGAATTCTACACTGGAAATTCATATGATACAGGAAAAAACTGTATAGAGCTAGTCCTGCCCACAAATCAACCAGATGCTCCTGTTCTTAATCAGCATTATGCTGTGAAAGCCATGGCTTGAAAGTTAGAATAAACCTGAAAGCTTCTTTAATAAAAGTTAGAATAAACCTGAAAGCTTCTTCCTTGCAAAGCCTTGCAAGGAATGCTTTCCAGAAGCTCTCTAAGGGCCTCAGCATCAAACCAGCTAAGTATGAAAACTAGATCTGCTTGTTATCACTATATTAATTTGCTTGAAGGCATTCCTGATTCTAAATTAGCTTTACTGAATGATTCACATTCATGCTCATCACTACCACTTATTTTCTGGACTTCATAGAGCACATGTAACACTTTTAAAACATTAACTTCTGTAGACTTTCACCTGTGTCTGCTATTCTGCCCGAATATTTTTATTATCTTTCATCACACCTAGCAGAAGAACCAAACCTGACAGCAAAGAGTCCAAACTCCAACTTCCAACAGCAAATCCCATTTTAGCAGCTGATAACTCTGTTTTACCTTCATAGTTAAACTTGAAATTTTGCATGAACAGCTGCACACAGATGAACTGACTCTTTCTTCTGGATTTCGCGTATCCTACATATTGATACAATCAAAAAAGAAAGACAAGTTTTAAGAAAATCTGTTCAGCAATTCTGAAGAACTAAGCTTTACACTACCCAAAAGACACTCAAGTAATTGTTGTGGTTCACTAATAAATGTGTCTCTTGTCTTCTCCCAATTCTGTCTTACTTTCTATCAGAGGTAAGAACCACATTGAAAGATACTTCCTACATCTCTTCAAAAGAGACAGGGGAAGAAAACAGAAGGAAGTAATTCTCAAAGCATTTTTCTTAAATTCTACTGTGAAAAATTAAACGAAGATTGCAAGTAGCATTCGTCCCATTCATTACACAGTTCCCCTTCATCAAAACCTTCCCCCCATCCAAAAAAAATCTTGATGAACATATGCTTCATCCAGGCTCAGCAGCAGGCCAGTATCAACATTCTAAAAACAACATTGAGCTTGTTCCTCCAACATAAAAAGCAGAAAAGTAAGTTTCTGTGAGAAAGATATGAGACAGTTTCTAGCTAACAGGCTAAGAGGGGTTATGACTGTTCATCGATTACCTGTAAATGCTTGAAAAGACCCCAATAGGTCCATGTTACTTTACAATTAAAGACTTTTTATGTTTTCCTTTGGCAGTTAATGTTTCACATAATGAATTAGCCACCTTCAGGATTTTTGAAGAATCCTAGAAGAAGAACATATGCTTTGCCCTTCAAGCAAGCGAGGCTGAACCAAGAGAAGGAGACTACTCTTTTGAGACCTTGAAAAGCAGCCAGAAAATTAACCTCAGGACTACGCATCTGTACCACGGGAAATTACAAGTTTTAAGGATTATTTTTATTTTTCTTGCAATAATTAAATATGAATTCAAGGTTGGTCTGCCATATTTTTTTTCAAGTTGTGGTAGACTGAACAAGTATATCTGGAACCAGAACCTGGCAAGTTATATCAAATAAAATAAAACATTCCTTATTGACACCTATGGCAACAATAAAAATCTGGAGCAGTTATCAAATGAAAACTAGATATTTTCTTTTATTCATTACTTGGCCATCTTTACAGGTCCACAGCAGAAGAGAATCACCAGACAACTCAATGAACTCCAAAACTAAATAAAGAAAGCAAAAAAGTTTAATTATTTATGCTACATAAAAACCGCTGCTTTGATTACATACAGTGAGAAATTAATGTTAAGTGCTTCCAGAGATGATGATAAGAAAGATGAGGACACTTCTATGGCTGTTTTAAAACTTACTTTTTTGATTTATAGATAATCTATCCATAGTTAAGGGTCTAACCATTACATTTTCTCCTAAAAACTACTAAAAACAGACACTACCCAGCAGTTTAAATACCATGAAAAAAGCTGCATCTATTTAACAGCTGCAGAACTCATAGGACAGAGGCAGTAAAATATAAAAAAAAAAGACAAGAGTTAAAAATCCTACTGCAAGAATAATAACTGTAATAAAAGAGAAGACATTAAACCCAGCAGCTAGTTAGGTGCCAGAACATAATAGATCCCATCAGGACAGGCAAAGAATGATGCTAAGTTAGGGAGAAAGAGTCTGTTTTCAGAGAAGAACTTCCTGACACACACCACAACAAAGCAACATGAACGGTGACTGTGTGGTCCCCTTCTCGTAAATAAATGAGGAGTCAAAGGTTGATCTGCAGTTAATAAGAGGCCTAAGCCTTCTCCAAGGATTTGTAGTATTCTGTCAGCACAGTCCAAGCCTTAGGAGCCATGAAGCCTTCCGGTGGGTTTTGTCCTTCTCGAGCCAGCTTGCGCATGCGGGTCCCCGATATAAATTCAAAGTCTTCATGGCTGAGAGAGTAGGGGGGGGGGGCAAGAGGGGAGAGGGAGAGGAGAAAGCAGGGGTGGGAAAAAAGAACATATTTTAAAAGCAGGCAAAGTTGCTCATATTCCTTCTGCTTTCTTGATACCTTACATATTTCTTCTTGGGAGTATGATGCTGTATAGCAACTGTCATTTCCAGACTTTCGGCCAGCAAGCCGGTAAATCTCTAGAATATACACCCCCTACAATATTCAGCTTAGGTAACTCCTGAGGTTTAGTAGCATGGTCCAACTGATCTCCTGTGGACTGAACTGAGTCTGTGTTTCCATCTAGGCTGGCCCGCTCTCTATGAGGAAACAGGGAACTGCTGTTGAGAGAGAATCATCTCCTCCACCTCCTGTCTCAGCTCTCTGCCAAGCAACAGCAGCCATTCCTATTTTGCACTGCCAGGGCAGCAGACCAGCCCGACGCGCTGGCTGAAGGAGATCATTTCAGTGCCACTAGAGAATGTGAAAAAACAACATTGCATGAAATCTTAGTGAAGGACAGTTTGCAGAACAGAGAAAGTAAAAGCCTCAGAGTCCAAAGGCAAGCTCCACAGCTGGGCCACCGCAAGCCACTGAGCATGCATACACATATATATGCATATCAGTAACGTGGCATATACAGTTCAAAATAAAGAAAAAAAGCAGGGGAATAATAAAAATACCTTCCCCTAAAGATGTTTTTCCTTAAAAAAAAAACCCCAGAATTCAGTTGCACAAACACACAAATGAACGCAGATCAGTATTGTTTATCATTGTTAACGTGACAGTCTAAATTAGCTTCTCAGATACGTGGCCATACGCAGCAAAAGCTCTATAAGTTAAAAGCTCTATAAGTCTTACTCCTCACAGGACTGAAACCGTAAAAGCAAGACAAGGATGTTAGAGTTCTACCAAATGCTCCAAAGGAAAAATTATCCTTAAATTAAATATGCAATTTTACTTACAATATTTGCTCAATTTGCAATATGTATGCATTACTCATTCTTTACTTGTCTGTTTGAAATAGAAGCCAAATATTGATCTCAGATGAACATGCCTTAGACAGAAAGAAGAGCCAAGTGCCTGCATCAGAAGGCAGAACTTGGCTCTTAAGTGCTGAGCTATGCTCAGTAGGGTATGGAAGTTAGCAAGATGCAGAAAGCATTCCACAGTTCCCTTTCACAAACATTAGACCCATAACTTTTTGATTTGGATTGTATACATTTACGCAGCAGCACTGCCATACATGCTCTTTTCTTATTGCTCTCAATTTTGTTCCTTGGCAGAGAGATGCCCTTTTCACTAACACTGCTTGAAAGTAACTTGCATTCTTTGTAAAGAACTATTTCTATAAAATATATGTGGGGAAGTGATAAGCCTGGTTAATTCTAGTGAAAAAATAGTAAGTCTTCAGATGATCAGGAACAGAAGAGCAAAGCAAGTGCTATAAAGTTTCTCCATGTGTGGTTTTCTCCACAGTGTGCTAGCAATACCAAAGCTTGAGCCTGAAAAAAAAAAATTAGCTGTTTTATCTCCTCCTTGTCTGTTAAGTTTTCAGAACAACACTCAACTTCCGCCCATGCCCTACAAGTAAAATAAAGGTATTAAAATAAATTTAGATATGCCATAAGTTTGCTTCAATAAGCCCCCCAATTCCTTTAGCATATCTTTATCCCTAGATGCATAAAAAGTAGCTCTAGGAATTGGGGATATCAATAGAGAAACACACAAAAAAGCTAAGGAGATCTACAGAAATTATACAAAAAGGAAAGAAAAACATAAGTGAGAATCATTTAATCATAGAATGGTTTAGGTTGGAAGGAACCTTAAATCATAAAATCATAGAATGGTTTGGGTTGGAGGGGACCTTAAAGATCACTGAGTTCCAACCCCCCTGCCATGGGCACGGACACCTCCCACCAGACCAGGTTGCTCAAAGCCCCATCCAGCCTGGCCTTGAACCCCTCCAGGGATGGGGCAGCCACAGCTTCTCTGGGCAACCTCTTCCAGTGTCTCACCACCCTCACAGCAAAGGATTTCTTTCCGGTATCCAATCTAAATCTACTCTCTTCAACTTTGAAGCCATTACCCCTTGTCTATCACTACATGCCTTTGTTGAAAGTCCCTCCCCAGCTCTCCTGTAGGTCCCCTTCAGGTANCTTATCTTCTCCAGGCTGAAAAACCCCAACTCTCTCAAGCCTTTCTTCATAGGAGAGGTGCTCCAGCCCTCGGATCATCTTCGTGGCCCTCAGCTGGACCCACTCAAACAGGTCCACATCCTTCTTGTGCTGAGGACTCCAGAGCTGGACACAGTACTCCAGGTGGGGTCTCACCAAAGCAGAGGGGCAGAATCACCTCCCTCGACCTGCTGGCCACCATCTCACTAACCCAAACTTCTCTTTTGAATGGGTTTTTCTTTTCAAAAATATAATAAAAATAATCTCTTAATAAGCAATCACTCAAGTGACTCAAATGGAGCTTTGGCAATATATACTGCATGTTGAAACAACACAGTAATTTTTGCATTTTTTAAAATTACTGCATTTGCAATTTTATGTTTCCAGTTTAGTCTCTACTTTAGTACTTAATACAGAGCATCTGAATAACCACTCAGTACTCACTGTCTTTAACTAATGGTAAAAATCAAATGTCTTGAATATCGCAAACGGAGACTTCCACTAAGCACAAATACCTTATCAGTACTGGCACCGTGGTGTGATGTGAACCCCAACCACTTTGAAATAAAATGTATCAGTAGCAGTAATTTGCTTTTATGGAAAAAAAAAAAGAACAGGAAGAGGAGTCAAGTAATTTTGTTCATAGAGAATTTTGAGGATATTAGGAGATAAATGGATTTGAGCAGAACGTGGAAGGGGGGAAACATTAGACCACTAAAGCTGCTACAAAATATAAATGCCAAAGCCATCCAAATTCCATTCTCAAGTGAGATTTAGGAAGACTCTCAATGAAACTTAACCCAAGCCTCTTCTGAGTGCGGGATTTAAGTGACTTTGACACATTTATTCAATGGCTGCTGGAATTAGCTTCCTTTGATCCACACTGTATGTTAGTACATGCTTTTAACATTGATTTGACCTTTCACTACCAATTGAGTTTGACTAGATTAATGCAATTAAAAGCATTCGCCAAAAGAAAGAGGATTAAAAAGGCAGAAATAAATCCACAAAAAAAACTTTTCGACAGAAAACTGGTCTTGAAACATATTGAGACTGTTATTTGCTCCATGGCATAGCAACCTAGAACCCTGATACACTCACTGTACTGAAAAAGCCTGACATACACATGTTGCAAAATTTTATTTATGCAGGATGTGTCTAGGTAGACAGAAAATACATAATTTTGCTGGGCTCTCATACATCTAGCAAAAGGAGAAAAAGAATCTTTTCTTCCACTTCAGATTGTGCCCACCTTCCACACACTGAATACAGCCACCAACAGTACCTTAATACAGCGACAGAGGAGGATATTTTTTCCACTTCAACAATTATTCCCTACATGTTTAATCCAGGTATAAATATATATATTTATATATATATTGATTTTTCACTTGGGAGCNTCTGGTGATCTTAAGGTCTTAAGAAATTACCCTTAAGTACAAGAAAAAGTCATAGTTTTGCTTATTCATAAAAATATAAATATATTAAAAAATATGAAAATATTTGGTTTTGGAAACAAATATATGGAAATTAAACAATAACACGACTTATTCACCCTGGTCTGACTTCAAAAATAATGCTGTGTTCTACTCAGCTGGTACACTTCAGCCAGGACTAATTGCTACAACAATTCACAGCCTCCTTATCTGGGGTCCTGAATTCTCCTTCAACAACTTCTTGCTTCCTGAACAGGATATGTTAATGAGGTAAAATCTAACCTTACAACCCTTTTCAGAAGGACTTTCACTGAATTTAAATTTGCTTTTGCAGCATCAAGTCATGACTTAGACCATAACTCCTACAGGAACACAACATTGTCCCTTACAGTGTCAAGTCTTTTTTACTTATGCCTTGGGAATCCCCCATGATTCTGAACGAACGAGCTAGTATCATGCTAGGTTCAAAACCTAACTGGCCACAAACAAATTATTTGTGAAAGCAGAACAGAAAAATGTGATCAATATCAACATATACAAGCTAATCCTTTACCTGTTGTGAATGAAATTCCTTCCTGACTGGCAGGAAGGTTTAAGTCTTTTGAGCTGCTCTAGTGTTTCAATGTATCTTAAATTACGTACTAATGTTAATTGAGAAACCGTATTTCACATAGCTAAATTAAGGAGGGCAGGCAAGTGGGCTTACCTCAGCCTCTTACTATCACTTTATAAATCAGGTGTCACACCAAAAGAATTTGGGAACAGTATGTACTTAGTGAGAACAGCTGTCCTGTAAGGATGGCTTGATAGCATTTAAAGCAGTCATGACAACCAAATTAAAGGTTTATCCAAATAAATTATATAAAGTTAAAATCTCTCCTTTTCACAAATACCCTTTCCCATTTTACAGAAAACATGAACAGTATGCTCCAGTAACCTGACTTGTGGGTTCTTTTAAGCTAAAATGACATTGTCGGTTTTCTTTCAGGACCCAAAAAGCAGAAAAAAAACCCAGACACTGCTGTGGTTTTTTTAATTGCCAAACTAATTTCCTTTCTTAACTGGGTTTTCCTTCTCAGCAGCAGTCTGTGGCTGCATTTTATAGGACTGATCTTCTGTAAAGAACTGGGAACCTCTGCTCACCCAAACAACTACTATTATTAAGCCACCAATCCCAAATTACGCTTGTCTGTGGTAACTGTTTGAGAGGCCTTTTTGGCTGAAGAAACACACTAACTGTTTTTCTGAAGGGATTTCAGAACCACTCTGCAACTACAGTTGTTGTGCAGCTAGCATAAATGCTTCTGCATCAGTCTTTTCCTACCCTCTTTCCTCACATACAATGCTCCATGGATTATTTTGGAATGCAATCAGGATAGCTCTGCCTTCCCTTATAAAAAGAAGTACACATAGATATAACCTGCTGGTAAGGGCCTTGAGCTCCAACACAGTATCACAGCAGCTCAACATTGTCAACCAGCAGCATGAGGTCCAGACATCCAAAGATAAGAGTCATGCTCTCCACACTATTCCCAAGCAGAGATACTGGGTCTTCTGAAACTCCAAGGGCAACATGTCTTCTGGACAATACTAATGGAAGTGAGAAACAAACTTAACTTCTCTATCAGATCCACAAAACTGCACTTGCACAGACTGAAGACCTTAAAAAAACCAACCTCTTAGAATCGGAGGCAGCACCCCTGAGATGCAAGAGCCTTTGTTACTAATTTGGAGGCAGGGCTTTTTGATGCTTCCCAGGCTTGCCATCAGGTCATGAGCAGCTTAGGCACAGCAAGGTAACACATAATTGCCCAGTATCTTGTGGTACATAGCTGACCAACATATGAAAACCTATCCCCACAGGCGTACGTGGAATGCTGCCAGCAAATGTTAACATCTTATAAAAACTGAGTTTAGAGATGTCACAAGCAAAACAACTCTCTGCCACTTCTAATGCTGCAGCCCCAACTTGTCGCATCATTCTGGCAGTTGGATCAAGCTTTTGGTGAACTTTTTGCACCACCAGCCAAGGATTCATCCACCACAGTCCCCATGGCTTGGTATTGCCTTCAGGAGGAGAAAGATATTTCACTAACATTAGCAAAGAGCCCAACTGCAATAAGCTCTACATGTCTTTGCTGCCAAGCCAGGAGTGGGTCCAACTCTGCCAAATTAGAGAGACATCCCAAGATAGAGGACAGTGTCCATTATGGCTTCTCACAAGCACCTTCCTGGATAGAGGAGTCTAGGAGGCCTGGAAGAATAAAAGGGATGACCTCTTAGGGAGAGAATAACTATTTCCAGCAGCTAAGACAGACAGCTCAGCTATAGCTCAGTTCAAATGAAACCCATGTGCCATAACCTTCTGTGCATCCATTAGTGATATAAATTCTTGAATTGCCTAGTCAGCTGTCAAGTCTCCAAGCCTCACAGAACTGAGAAAGGTGCAACAGAAATCAAGTTACCCATTTCCAGAACAAGTCAGAGCAATGCTTCTATGCATACAACCCTCTTTCATTTTTTCACCAGGTAAATGGTGAGTTCGGGGAAGATCTCCATGAACAAGAGTCTTCCACCAATACTGATCCTCTCGTATTTCCAGACAATCCTCTGTTCCCTGCCATCCTCCTTACAGAGTTAAACACCACATGGTCCAGAAGTCTGCCACATTTTCAGCATTACACAGACAATCTTGAAATGCAGCCAGCTGCACCCACCCAAGCTCTAACCCTGTCTGGAGCCTACCACAGTGTTCCATCTATGGCAAGCAAGAGCAATAATGGTTCTCTCTTCAGGGACTCTGCATGGGTCTGCATTGCCATCTAGAGGATAGCTGCCACGCTCCAGTCCACCCTGTAGTTTACAAACAGTATCTAGGGAAGGACAGGACAAATGGTCTTACATTCTGATAGCAGCAAGGCAAAACTGCATGTAATAGCAGCATGGTCTTTTTTTCAAGGTAGTGGCAGAAACAGGGGGTGGAAAATTCCTCAAACCAAAGGGTCCCCATAGGCACGGTGCCAGGATAATAGGGTGTGCATTATGCAGTCTGTGACAACAGGCAAAACTTCTTACCACAGAGGTATTTTTTATCATTTGTTCTGGCTAATGACAAAAGTACAATTTTAGTCCTCTTGATCTAAATCAAATCTATCCTGCTAAGAGTACAGTATCAATGATCACAGAATCAATATTCATCTACAAAGACTTTCTGTTCCATGCAATGGGAATTCTGGCCTCTCACACTCTCACATTGCTACTCCCCTTCTATTCTAAATTATTAAGTGACACGACAGAGTAACTATTTCACTTTAATCTTTGTGTCCTTATCTTCTAAAACACTCAGAATCACTTGGACAACAAAAAGGACAAACGCTCATAGTGTCTACTATGACAGCCTTTTGAATCATTTGTTATAATGTATACAAAGTTGGCATAAAACTAGCAATATTTACATCACAATCTAGTTATTGTGCACAACGATACATCTTAATGAAATGTGGAAGTGTTCAACAGCTAGCTAAGAGGCAATCATTTTAGGAAAATACTTTCACGTCTGATACTCTAGGAGCATCCTTCCCACTGATTTTATTCCTCCTAATGTAAATGCCATATATACCAGGGCATATGTCTGATGTGATGCTACTGTCCCTAGTTTCACTTGAGAAGGAAAACAAACCAAAGAAAACCTGCTGCAATGCCATCCAAGGAAAAGGTTCACAGCACTAAGGAGAACCTTACGCTGGAATGCTGCCTATATGGGACGGAAGAGGAAGGAAGAACATCATCAGCAAACTACAACAGCTAAATAAGCCTCCCTGATTAGCTCCAATTTTAAAACATCTGCAACATAGCAAATCACCAAATTTCTAAACACATATGGATGTCATAGAGTAATACACAGTGAAACTATTTTAATTCTTGTCAGGCTTCAACAGATTTGCCTTTATGATGCTACTTAGGATTTCCAAACAACAAAAATACACACCATAAAGTTATATTTAGTTATGTAAGAGATGATAACCCTTTGCGGCTTTTAAAAATAAAACCAGACTAATTCAGGTGCTTGGAATTTACTGCTGAAATATAAAGAAGTTACATAACTTACAATCAAGGTTAAGCCAGCACACGATCTACGAATAAACATATTTCATGGTAAGAAAGACACAAGTTGCTGAATAAAACTTGGTGGTTGGTTGTCACAAGCTGCAGTGACACTCTTGGAGACTTTTATACTCAGTGTAACTGCAGCATAAGCAGCTGCAGAACAAGGCATAAGGGATGGGTTCGTTTTTCACAGATCAATCCATCCCATGCTGAGTTCATGCTTTCAAAAATGAACTGTGTTGTACGGACATACTTCTTCAGTTAGAAGCAGTAGGAAATAGTCATAATATAAAAATAACACAAGTCTTTTTTTGAAAAACACCTTGCTCGATAGTTTGTATTCAGTACTAACTTTGAATGCAGTTTGCTGTAAAATAAACGCACAGTTCAATAATGACAAGTCATCTTGCTAGCCCCGCTCATTTGGCACCACAGCAACACATACAGTGAATTTTGGGCTCCGCTATGCCATGAGTGAAAAATAAGATTGGAACATGCAGAAGGTGAAATTTCCTGTCATGTAACTGGATTTAAAAAAAAAAAAAATTCCCAGCTGAAAACCCTGGGACATACAATGGACTTAGGGCATCATTTTGCATTACTGTTAAATAGAGCAAACAGCTATTTGTCACGCTCTCTTGTCCAGAATCTTCTCCCTGCTGTACTCTCTCATTTGTCTTCCATCATATCTGATGCATACCTGACACCTGAGAAGCATATTTAGAAAGATAAACCATCAGGAAGCTAATCTTACCATTATAATAAATAGTAATATTTTTCTGTGGATTTAGCAATCTGTGCCAACATATTTCAAAACTGAGAGAAACTCCAGTGCCTGGGAGGAAAAAGGGATCTTCCAGTGGCAGCTAAAATTGGATCAGGTTAGTTGTGCTGTGAAACTGCACCCAAATCACGGTGAAGTCAAGTTGCACTTTGTGACCTAAAACCACATCTGAGCACTTCCACCTTTGAGCAATATGAACTTAATTTAGAACATTTTTTTACGTGGGTGTGGGGTAAAAAGGAGCTATTGCTCAAAAAGCCTTAAAACAAAAATACAACTTACTGATCAGAGTTATAATAATCCATGCACTTCTTTTTCTTATTATAAGCTGCAACTCTGAAGGGTACAATTTCCAGTGCTCGGAGGCCTGGAGCCATTGTCAACACTTTGGCACCATGGGTTGGTTCATACAGATCTTTCCCAGTGTCAGGGTGGGGCATCCCTGCTGGATCTCGCCCTACAATGTAGAAGTTAGCTCCTGCAACCATCCGTGATCTACAGTGCCACTGAACCTAGAAGACAAACAGGGTAAAACAGTTAACAGAAGAAAACTGTCAAAATATGACCCTTAAAATGCACATGCATTGTATAATTACCACTTTTTCTGTAATCAGACATGATTTTTACCATGGAGCCACAACAAAACAAAGAATAAATTATGTGAATCACCACCAAACTCACAGCTAAGATATACTACTCCCGTTTCATTTGCAAATTAGGATGCTTCAAAAGTTACTTTACCACAGTGTTTGGAACAGTATAATCAGGGCAAGTGAGATGGAGCTCATCCATTTTTAAGCTCAGTTCCTCCTGATGTCGTCACCCTCCATCCCTTTCCTTTTATATAAAAAGATTAATGCAAAAGCAACTGCTTTGGGAAGCTTAGCGAGATCTAGCCATGTATTGCTCTATTTTTATCACAGTAATTTCTCTAAAAAGACATCAATAGATAGTTGCCAAAGATCTCATCGGAAGAAAAGCAAGATAGGCTGCTTAAACACAGAGCTCACAAGCAATCTAATCAACTTACTTACACATTAAAAAAGAAAGATTAGCCATACTCAGCATTTTCACCTGGTGCACATGGCAAGGATGTTGTCCAAAGCAGAACTTCAACATTTAGTGCGCACCAGTGTTAAGACCCAAAGGACATATAAACTAGGCACATGAATGCTTGAAATAGGCTTTCAGAGCACTAAGTCTGCCTATTAACATCACAAGCTTTCAAGATGAGAAATAATAAAGCAACTCTAGTTTTGGTAAATATTTAGTCACTTTTGCCACAATCATTTTCAAATAATTTAAATTAAATACAGCTATATGAACTGCGGAGGAATTAATGTCAAAATCAGAAACTTTAGGTTTACTGAATTTTCGCTTGGATGCACCCACTCCCGCCTAGTATTTGAAGTATTGTAAATATTGACAGTTTTCCCACATTACTTTGCTGCACAATCCAAAACGAGTGGTTTCATAACTAACAACTTGATTTTTACTTTTTTCCTCATAGGTCAGTTACTACTGAAGGTTAAAAAAAAATACTTCAAAGGAAATTCTGCATACAGACTACTCAATCATCCACACCCTACAACCAAGGAAGTTCTTTCAAATTATTTAGAAATGCATTTCTTTTACTAAATATGGTGAATTTTTTTTTCTCATGAAGACTGCAGTATTTACTAGGTCCTAGACTTAGATATGTTACACTTACAACAGATTTTAGACTTAGTATGTTGGTGAATTTTCTTCATCTTTATATGTAATATTTTCAATAGAAAATTTAACTGTACAGAAAGGAAAAGAAAAATAACTATTACACTACTTTAGGTAACACAGACACACCACTTCAGGAAATGTCAATGAGTTCTCATACTGAGAAGTATTCTCTTAAAAGAACTGTCATACCATCTATACAGCTCAGTATCTGCCAAAGGATACTCGGAGAAGTATTTAAAAAAAACAGTAAGTATTTAACAGTAGTTTCTTATATGTGCAGCCTTATCTTCACAGAACGAAAAGGCCCACCCAGTAACTAGATAGCATAAAATAGCTTCACAAGTTGAACTATAATAAACATCTGTCAAAACATTTTTCAAGTGCTAAAGGGAAAGAAAAAAATAAAAAAAAAAAAAGGAAGGGAATGCAGGAGGGGAAAAAAACACAAATCATAGGACAAAAGTTGCTGTCACTACCTTGTAGTAAGTGGACAACGTGATGGATAAATCTTTCTTCCGTTACAAATAAAAATTTGCATCTGCCTAATGCACATCTTTACATACTAAATCACAGAGTTTCCTATTTTAGTCACTGTGAATGCTGTTCTGTTAATAAGCTTTAAGCAAGAAGTTCAAAAGTGACTTTCCAAAGTAGTAACTAATTGTTAGTCCCTCATTAGTTCTACAACTAATTGTTATAGAAACCACTCAAGGAGGAAGTTTTGCAGTCAATATGGACAGAGTTCTGTAATTCAGTAATCAGATAATGAAATCAGGAACCAGTCATGAGTTACAAGGATACTGTTGGTATCAGTTTTCATCTTGAACACAGCCAGACGTTACACATGACAGATTCCACTGCTACTCAAGCATACAGGGCGCACTGGAAGCATCTGGATGCTGATAGCTATGCTAATAACTTTAATATTTATAGTAATTTAAATTAACACTATCAATATATATTAATATTTATGTATTTGGTTTGCATGGCAAGGTTTTGGTATGAGGGGAACTACAGGGGTAGCTTCTGGGAGAAGTTGCTAGAAGCTTCCCCTATGTCCGATAGAGCCAACACCGCTGGCTCCACAGTGGACCCACCACTGCCCAAGGCCAAAGCCCACCAGTGACAGTGGTAGCACCACTGTGATAACATAAATTTAAGAAGGGTTAAAAAAATGAGCTCTATAACAGCAAGTGCAGCTGGAGAGAGGAGTGAGTATATGCTAGAGAAACAACTCTGTAGACACCAAGGTCAGTGAAGAAGGAGAGGGTTGAGGTCCTCCAGGTGCTGGAGCAGAGATTCCCTTGCAGCCCATGGTGAAGATCGTGGTGAAGACTATGGTGAGGCAGGCTGTCCCCCTGCAGCCCACGGAGGTTAACAGTGGAGCAGATATCCACCTGCAGATGGTGGATGACCCCACACCAGAGCAGGTGGATGTGTCCCAAATGAGGCTGTGACTCTGTGGGAAGCTCACTCTGGAGCTTGCTCCTGGCAGGATCTGCGGCCCCATGGACAGAGAAGCCCACGCTGGAACAGGTTTGCTGGCAGGACTTGTGACTCCATGCTGGAGCAGTCTGTTCCTGAAGAACTGCACCCCATGAGAAGGACCCACGCTGGAGCAGTTCATGAAGAACTGTAGCCTGTACAAAGGAGTCACATTGGAGAAGTTCATGGAGGACTGTCTCCTGTGGGAGGGATCCCACAATGGAGCAGAGGAAGAGCACGAGAAGTCTTCCCTCTGAGAAGCAAGGAGCAGCAGAGATGACACGTGATGAACTGACCACAACCTCCATCCCCCAACCCCTTGCATGCTTGCAGGGAGGAGGTAGAGAAATGGGGAGTAAAGTTAAGCCCAGGAAGAAGGGAGGGGTAAGGGGAAGGTGTTTTAAGACTCAGTTTTATTTCTCATTATCCCACTCTGATAAATTAAATTCTTTTTCCCCAATTCAAGTCTGTTTTGCCCATGCCAGTAATTGCTGAGTGATCCCTCCTTGTCTTTATCTCAACCCACGAGCCTTTCGTTATATTTTTTCTTTCCTGTCCACTTGAGGTGGCCAAGTGACAGAGCAGCTTTGGTGGGCACCTGCCATCCAGCCAGGGTCAACCCACCACAGTTGCAAGCACAAAGCAGGCCATACACGTGAAATTCCAGCATGCCACAGCAGCTAGCAGCATATTTTCTGAAAATATTCTAGCATAGTTGAGAAATTGAAGTTTCATGTCGTCATTTGGGTAACAGCAAGCAAGAACTCCGTTTTGAATAACTGAAGCTGTTTCTCTAAGACAATTTAGAATAATGTAAACCACACTTGAGACATAAAACTAGCAGCTCTTGTCCCATTTCTATACATCCATACTACTTCAGAACCTACTTACTTCCCCTAAGCAAGTGAATTTATTATATTTTGATGCAGAATTTTCCCTTACAGAACTCTTTCTTTTCTTCCAAAGTGATTATCAGGAACGTTAAAACTACAAAAATGCAAAATTGATGCTTATGAAACACACCCAACAAAATCTTTACAGACAGGAAAGCTACATTGATCCTGTAGATAACTGTAGTAACAGCTGCTTGTTGTTCTTTAAAGCACTTGTGCTACAGAAACAGACCTGGTACCAATGTCTTTTAAATGGCCTATGGAAAATGATTAAAACAAGAGTCTCTTCTATTACTTGGCTACAAACATTATTGTCAGGCTCTTTTCTTAGGTCACTGGAAATGCCGTCTAGGTTAGGAGAAAATTCTTAATTCTGTTCAAAATAAGGATTGTGGATTTTGTTCTTCCTCATGCACTCATGAATATAAGACTGACGTAGAAGGTTTCTGTTAATTCTCACAAAAGGTCTATGAGGAACAGTACAAGATTCCCTACGGTAACTCACTCACATGCCTCAACCAGATCTGGACTACAGGTTTTTCTCTGGATTGAAAGGCAGTGCAAGCTCTGTTTGATCAGTCAACCAGCCAGCAGAAAATAAGCAACACCTGTCGAATTTCATTCCACTGGTGAGATCTCCTATCTATCAAAAAACTACTACAGAGTTAACCTCTGGAGTTCAGTCAGAATTTGAGTTTCCTGTGATTCATGGAGGGGTGAAGAAAAATTGAGATGGTGAGATGAAGAGCTAATATCCCCTAAAGGAATTGCCCTCAAATGAGAACATTTATTCTCTCTGCTTCTTCCCACAAACCTCTAGGGATTCCAATCCAAGACCTGGCTTCTAAATAAAGTGATGCCAAATAATTATTTCATATAAAAGCCTTGAAACAAGCCTTGCCAAAAAATAAACAAAGGCTTTCTTTTTTCTAATTTGTATATAACCCTCCAACATAAAAACTTCTTGCTTAACAGTCATAAAACTTAAGTATTTTAACATTCAGGACAAGTATTTGGTATGTTAACAGATCTCATAATTCCTTCTGAAAAATACTGTAAAAAAGGAGAAAAAATTAATTCATTATCCTACCCCTATAACTGTAAAGAAAGAAGCCCATAAACCCAACATTGTCTCCCACCATTTCCAGCAAAATTCTCCAATATAGAAGTTTCTTCATCAAAGAATGTTTTGGCTGATGACAGAGGGAGCCTTTACGGTCTGGTTTCACAAGGAAAATTAGTCTTCTGTCCCCAAATAAAAAAAAAAAACCAAAACCCCACAACGCACAAACATCAGACAACGCACAAAATACGTGTTTTGTTTTAAGCTTTTGATGTATTTACCTCAGTTGGTCCAGCATACATCATGGGGGAAGGAAATATAGCCACCACAGTAGTTTCTGGGTTCAAGATTCCCTCCTCCAGTACTGCAGCATGTTGCTTCATGCGCCACATGAGAGGAACATCATCCTCCTTTGTCCAGCCTCCAAGTGGATGCAAGAGTAAAACTGGGCGCCGATAGCCACGTTCCAAAAGCTGCTTATGGGTATCCTGCATTAAAAGAGCATGCCCATTGTGCACCGGGTTGCGTAACTGGAAGGCAAAGACAGCATCTATGGAGGCAAAAAACAGACAGAGGATATAAGGAAAGCATAAGATATAACACAGAAGATGTAAGGAAAAGCTATTTTATCAGGAGTTATACAAGCACAGAAAAATCTTCAAACAGTACAATCTTTCCTGTGAACTCTATTAAACAAGTCTAATAGCAGTGGTCACACGTCATTAAAGGATTACAAACTAATAGAAAACAACCATACTAAAAAAAAACAACCACAAATTGGCTTCCTTCATTTTTGAGATTTCTGGAGAATTGCTCTAGTTTCTTTAATATCTATAATCTTCTCTTTGGATTTTTTACTCGCATAAGCATATAACGTAAAGTTAAATTCTAAGAGGAAAACAAATTATGCTACCTGTCTTAAAGGCTCAATGTATTATCAGGAGAACAAATGGACATGTTTGCAACAATACAAATAAAAGGGGATTTAATATGCCTAAATAAGTTTCCCTCACCTGAACAGCTTAGTCGAGTTTACACATAGTAAGAACAAAGCAAGGCTAACTGCTATTCCGAAGTATTACAAGCCCTTCCTCAAAAAACCCTGATGCAACCAGGATTTCTCCCTTTTACAAATTAAGATGAACTAAGCTACCCTACAAGATGGCAAAATCACCGTAAATGAGAGCTTTGTCAATAAGAAATCAATGAAATCTAGAGAATAGGGTTTTTTTTCAGATTTCATATACATTTATTTAGGGGCTAGCTAAAACAAAGACTGGCATCTTCAAACCTGCAGATCCTGGAATACTGACCGCACGGTAAAAAGACAGGGGCACAGGACCAATTTCTGCATTCTTGATGTTATAATCTCTTCCCTCACGCTTAGAAGCATTTAGCAGATGCTTGCCAGTTACTGCCGCAAGGCAGTAAGTTTGATTTTTCTCTGCTTTATGACATTACTCGGCTTCTTATTTGCCCAGAGAAGCTGTGGCTGCCCCATCCCTGGAGGGGTTCAAGGCCAGGCTGGATGGGGCTTGGAGCAACCTGGTCTGGTGGGAGGTGTCCCTGCCCAGGGCAGGGGGTTGGAACTAGATGATCTTCAAGGTCCCTTCCAACCCAAACCATTCCCTGATTTATTTGCCTGCTTTAGTGAGAAAAACTGTTTTGTTTTTTCTGGAATATAAAGCTAGCAGTTAGCTCACAATTTTTAACTTTGATACATTACACTTTGCACCAATCTACTTGCATTAAGTACTTAATGCACTACTTGCATTAAGCTTTGCTCCCCAGAAGCAGCACAGAATAGACTTAAAAATAGAAGAGCATGAAAGCTCAGCACTCAGCCATACCTCTACGGTTTTAGTCGAATCTGGTAATTTTTAAATCATGTTCTACCCAATTTATATTATCTTTTCCTACATTAGTAACATGTCTAGCGTGCATGGAAAGACAAAATTCAGAACCTCAGGCACTATCAGCTTCTCTTGTGCATTTGGGCAATGCGCTGCCTGAGACTGTAAAAATTAGTACCAGTAAAAGGCAAAGAATGCCACCTAAGAGAGCACGAAAAATCTGCATCCTTAAAACAATGCTAGCCCTTGTGGTATTGAGGCAGTAGGCATTTGGATAAATCTGCAGGAAAAAATATAACAAGAAAAATTTACTCACCTGCATTCATCTCCTTGAATTTCTGTCGTAATTCAGCTGGGGTCAGACGGTATTGATCAAGTCCATCATTCCAATAAATACGATCAAGGACCTGTAGATCTCCACCCACAAGCCAGTTCCCTTGCTCCATAACCATCTAAGAAAAGAAAGGAAAATCCTCATTAGGATTGGTTGTTAGCTTTCTCCTGAGCATTGAGAGCATTGCAATGGGGCACATCTTTACCAAGGGAAGAATTCTGGGTTAATTTTATTTGACAGTCTCAAGTCAAACATCCATTTTTAAAAATAATTAAATAAATCAATAAAATCACTGGAACATAGTCCAGACATGTTATGCCATGCTGCAGGAGAGATGCACAAACCTTCATTAGGCATTCTTTCAAAGTATTCTTTCAAAATAAAGGGGTTTTTAACATACAGAAATTCAAGAAATGCAAGCCAGTATTCTTAACCAACATTATTATTACATGACAAAAAGAGATGGTGGCTGGAAAGCGTAATATATAAAATACAATGAAGTTGCACACTTTACAGCAGGTGTAGCTCCAGTATCATCCTGCAGCTTACAAGATTCAGGTCAGCAATAAAGTAACAAATAAAACAATTCTGATTAACTACTTGCCCACTTTATGAATAAAATCAGTATATTTGAAGTAGGATAGCTTTTGGTTTCACAGCAACACTTTACCAAGGTAACATATATTGTACACTCACTAGGATTCTTTTGATATTTTCAAATATCACCTCACTTTTTATCAAAAAAATAATTATGGCAAGCTGCTTATCATCCTCTAGCAATGGCCATATAAATCACTCAGAAATTATTAACTTTTGTGAATGCATTTGCTTTTGAAGATGGAACCACAAAACACTTCCAAGTTTCATACACATTTCTGATAATTTTTTAGCCTTATGTAATTTAAAGATGACAACAAATGTTGATATAACATAAGACATTATATACTGAACCCTCAAACCAAGATGTTAAAATTAAGTGTGAATTTTTCAATTGTTTTTTTTTTTGCTTTGAGACAGATGACCTGCTGGAACTGAATCATACTACAGTCACCACCCCATTCCCAAAGAAAATACCAATCTTGGTCAGCTTACCAGGGTGGGGGGAAGGTGTGATAAAGATACGAAGATGAGTAAACTCTGCACTACAGTAACACTCGGGCACCCAAAGACTTCTGATTAATTTATAAGGGCCACCAGATTCATGCGCTGTCATGATACTACTACGCACACATTCGTTGTGCTGTCATGACACTACTATATACCCAAGTACAGATATATGAACATAGCTCCTCATCTTCTACATTAGTTTCAGACATGTCATTCTGTAATTGCTAAGGCTTTATAACAAGCCATTCAAGTCCTGTCTGCATGAGATTTTTTTACAATTTCTTAAATTTGTGTTAAGTTTTCAATAAAGAGGTAGTCTTATTTTCATCAGCACAGAACGTATCAAGGGCTTTGAAAATCTTTCAGAATGCTCTTACTTGTATCTAGCAGATGCCCTTTTTCAGACATACTCCTGAACACAACTTCAGTCAGTAAAAGGAGGACATTACATATTAATAAAAAAATTGATTACACATTAATAAAATGAAGAAGTAAAAAAATTCATAGGTTTTACATACGTATAACTATTAGTCATACAGATACTTTTAGAACACATCAAAGATTTTCCCTTTTTAAGAGCAAGCTCATAATTTGATGTTTGTTTGACTTCAAGGCATAGTTGTAAACAAAAAGATACTATAGAGACAAATGGGGAAAGACGTGTTTTGGGCTCTGCCGAGCCAAGATGCAGCATTTACATCAGCTTGCAAAATCAAACACAGCATTGCGATGGGTGTGTTACAATTAGAACATTTCAGTATGACGTACACATAAGGTCAAAATAATAAAACATATTGAACACAATGGATGGGAAATAACTCCCCAGAGAGTTAAATGATGAACTCTTCGGGAATGGGGCCTATTTCAAAAGCCTCTATACCAGGCAGTTCTCACATAGTCCACATCCAGGCAAAATAGATGTTTTCTTGCCTTCACAATGCATATATCGCTGATTAAGGAGCTTTGATGATCCATCTGGCTACACAGAGGGATGTGCTTCCTAGGCACACTAGAAGGCAAAGATCCCTCTTCTGTAGCACAGATTCTACAGTACATTCTAAATTCATTTCATGTGTACATATTGACATTAGATTTCCACACTAAGTGCGGACTATTCAACAGCTGCTTTGTTTCTGCTCAAATGTTTTAATTAGTTCTCAAAGTAGTTTTGCTGTTGAAATACACCAGTCACAGACATCAGCTTCGCTTAATTTGCAGCTCCACAGACAATGCCACCAGCAGGACTAGATTTTCAACTTTTAAACACACACCTTGATATAGGGATGTTCCTTACATGTCGTTCCCCATTGCCTAGCACAGCGTTCCTCTTTCCTGTGCTCGTAGAATTCGGGATTACGGAGAATGGCCACGCGGCGACCTTCATACACCAGCGCAATTGCTGTGCACCCATCCAGTCTTTCTTTGTCTTCTTGAGTAGCTGTTAGCACTATAGGCACTGACAGGTTAATAACTCCTCCTGCAGAGTGAAGGGAAAAAAGCGCCCTTATCCTTAGTAATGGTCATTAATGATATTATGAAAATCTTCCCTCCTCACAAGTCACAGTCCAGGCTGTAAGTATATCACACAACAGATAGTTCAAGTACTTCTTTTAACAGGGGTTAAAAACAACTTTTAGAATGAACTCTTGATAAGATAGATGTGCTATAAAAACATGGAAACACTGGGTTTGAGGAAGAGCAAAGACAGTACTGAAAATAGCAAGTACTTATAGCTGCACACAAGTATTTAGACTGTGAGGATACCACTTTTGAGCAATCTCAAATGAATATCTTGTTCAAGAAGCTATATAGTAAGTAGACATACACAACTGATATTTTTAAAAAGATCATCTGAAACATTAGGCAAGATTGCTACTGGAGTGGCTAATGAGTAAAAAAGAAATAGCATTCTCAGTAGCCAGATTTTTGGACCATAACAGAAGTTCAATGCGATACAAGCAACCAAATGCACCCAACCAGTTAGCATATATAATTCAACTATTTCAAAAGGTGACTTTTGCTGTTTACTTAAAACTGCATTCAGATTCAAGCATGTATATTTCAGAACAAACCTTCTGGGCATAGAGCTAAACAGCAATTAAATTGCAATTCTGAATTCTAAAATCAATTTCTTCAAAACAAATTAGAAGTGTGTATTTCAGGTTGAAATTTGTAAAGTCAAAAAGGCGAGACATTCAAACTAACACAATGGTAAATACAAAAAGAATAGAACCACCAGGTTTAAAACTGATGGTTGTAAATCCAATTCTCTTACCCCAGGTCATGCACAAGCCTGATAATGTGTTATCACATCATCACTCAGCAAAGCATTAACAACATTTTAGAAGTAGGATTAGTTTGGTCAGTTTTTCAAATGGTAAGTTCTACCCTACCATCGAGGAGACAGTCAAAGTGAAGGCACTGTAGGTATTCTCTCTCTCTCATAAAGCCATTCAGGGGTGTTGCCCAACCTTCTGCTAGCACTTGCACCCACTGCATATCCACCTTGTAAAAAAAATAATGAAAAAAATAGAGCGGATAAAAGTTGTTGCATAATGACTGACATCAGGTAGTAATCATAACAGATCATGATTTACCCATAAAATACAGGACAATATAAATGGAAGATTTCTCAGTTACAGTTTTTAATGACAAATTTCTAAGTTTCTACAAGTAAGAAAAAAAGAACAACTTGTTCCTCACTGTTCATATTTTTGGCTATTTTCCAGTACTCACACTAGATCAAATTTCCATGTGTTAAAAAACAAAACAAAAAACCAAACAAACCCCACAACAAACTTTATTTGTAAATGCTTGATAAAGTTCAACTGAACTGAATTAGAGCTCCGCTTGCATTTATTGTTTTAGCAAAGCAAGATAACCAAGAGGTTGAAAAAAAAAAAAAAAAACAAAGAAGAAAAACACCACATACAATTACCACAAAAATATCAGAATTATGGGGGTGAATATTAAGAGGTCTAATCTTAAAAAAGATTGGAAAGAAAAATTTTATTGCAGAAACTAGTGAGACAATCCAGAAGTAAAATTCTCTCAGGACTAGTACTTATTTTAGTTTAAGAGGTATCAGCTCACAGAAAATTTCCTTCCTTAGCACTTTAACAGTCACGCTATGACTTAGCGTGTGGCCTCTATCATTTCTGCAAGTACTTTACTACGATTTGGTCAAGTCTTTGACAGGGACAGGCTTTGCTTGTGCAAGTCTCTTTTGCAAAAAGCATGACTAATTTTATTACACTGTTTAATTTATGCTGAGGCTAGTACAAAACACATTTTCTTCCCAAGGTTATGTCATTTACTTGCTTGATATTTAACAAACCACTGGTTACGGGTAGAGGGGGAAAGGATTTGTCTTTCTATATAGGGAGCAATTTAGAATGGGACACTACAGAAATTTAATAATGGTGACCTAAATATTATTCCTCATCAAAGCAATAAATAGAAACACATATGTGAAAGGAATCTAGTAAGATGCAGTGAAAGGAAGTATTAAAATTTATTAGTACAAGGTTACGCAAATTTTAAAACTATATAATGCAGAGCTTAGTATGTCGTCTAAATCCCTCAAAGTCGTTACTCACTGCAAATTGTCAACTTTGAGTTTAGTCAGCTCCTAGATGAAATGCTTAGCATTGAGTTATAGTAACACTGTCAAAAAGCTAGTGAAAAAACTCATGCATTCTATCTTTGTTCAGGCCTACTTCTCAAAAAAAAGAAGATAAGGAAGAGCAGAACACAGTCAGACGCAGCTTTGTCTAATTTATCTGAGTTAGAAAATGCATTTAACCAAAATAAGAACAGAGTTGATCAAGTTGATCCATGCTTTTCCACATTTTCTCTGCTGGAAGCCAGAAAAGTTGCATGAGTATCTTCTAACCAGAATAAATAACAACAACAACCAACCAACAATAAAGTAGATCCGATCACCTCTCTGTAGACTTAAGTTTGCAACTGTTTGAGCCTGCTATGTAAGGTTACTATCGTTCAGCTGAAGGTTACCAACAAGGAGAATCAAGAAGCAGCAGCTGATTTCCTTCATATTCCTCATAATATTCATACGAGACATGCCAGGCATGCTTTAGTCCATGGATGGGGCGGGGGGGAAGAAAGCATGGGAGGGAATCACTGTAAATTTAATCTCCAGGCTTGGGATAAAATAAGTAACAGCATAACAGACACTATTTACGAAATTACAAAGATTCAATTTTTATCTCTAGTAAGTGATCAAAGAAAACACAGATGCTGTGATTCCTCTCAAGAAAAAGAGGGGAACAGTATATCGAGATGCATTCTGTAACCACAACAGGTATTTTGACTTTATCCACTTCCTCAAAACAGACTGTCTTTGAACATCAGCAACGAGACAACTGAGTACACAATACCTTATTTATTTCCAAGGTTAACAGAGACTCAGCATCAGTTTTGGCCAACTGTAGCTTGTTTTCTGGCACATAAAGCTCTTTCACTTCATAAGAAGCATCCACTGGTACAATGTCCTGCATAAAAGGAACAATAAAACTTTTTAAAGAGTCTCCTTTGACAAAGGCTGGTGTAAAATGTCAAAAGTAACTCAGTCAAATGTTCCAGTGATATTCAGCAGGGAGAAAAAAAAAGAAAAGAGTCAGTGAAAAGCAGATGACAGTTCTTTTTAAAACAGGTTTTCCAGAGTTTTGGAAACTTCTGCAAAGTAATGCTTTCCCTTTTGACATAAAAAGCTCACCCTTACAGCAAAGTACAAACAGACACAAAAAAAGAATAAAGAAATTATCTTTATTTTTCCAGTATATATAGCCCATAGTAAATGGGTATGCCTGTGGGAAACACAAAGTTTGCCCAAATACTTTAAAGCACTTATTCAAGCATTTATCAGACATTAGGCACTATCTCCTTAGAAAGTAAAACAAAGGGAGTGACACGATGAAAGCAAGTGGGAGATAATATGACTGCAGGAGTAAAAAGATGTGGTAAGTCTCACTGGCTGCTACATAATTTGTATCCCAAAGACGACTAAAAGGAAAACAAAGTAAACTAGCACTTGGAAATTGCATTTTATAAGGGAAAGCTCACTCCGTTAGATATCAGATGTCATCTAGGAAGCTAATTTTATTAAATAGTGAGTTAGGCAAACCCTGCCATCTATTTTCTCTGCCTGAGCAGCAGCTTCACAGCCCAGGAGAGCTGTAGCAGACTCCTGCCACAGCAATAAGCCCAGAATAAAATAAATGTATTAGCTGCTGTGAAGAACAGCAGACATTATAAGCAAAGTACAATGACTGCATATACATTAGGCTGCTTCACAGAAGATTCCCGCCTGGAACCTAGTTCATTACCATGCTAGAATGTCCTAATTTCACAGACCATCAAAAGCTTACAATAAACATGGCTACTAAAAAGGTGTCTTCAAATATTATCCTATATATTATATTTTAGTGTCCAACGAATAGGGAAAACAATGGAAAAAACAAAGATTTCACATTGCAGTTTCTGTCAACAACCTACTTGATTCTAAGTATTTAAACAGCTTGAAGACAAGTCTAACACTGAGTCAGACATTTAGAGAATTTATAGGATTAGTAAACCTAGACTCCCTTGCAGACATACAAATGGTATTTAAAACAACATCTTAAATTTAAAAAAAAAAAACAAAACACCCAGCAGCAAGAGGAAGACTTAGGTCTCTAAACCGTACAAATTTTAGGAAAATGCTAGGGTAGCAAGCCATCTAGTGATCACTTTAAGGTAGTAACTTTACTCAAAGGTTCATTCTATCAAGGGACAAGTTACACAATATTCCTCAATGTTTATTTCTCAATGCATTCATATAAATAATGGAAAATTAATTAAAAAAAAAACAAACTAAAAAATAACAGAAGTGCATAATTAGATTCCAGTGTAAGGGGTGGTATTCGCAGAGCTGCTGTAAGTTGGTGCCCTTAAGAATGGGGCTTTTATACAAAGGTAGTTAAAATTTTGAAGTTACCTTCTGGAAACGAAACTCTTTCCTCGTACACTTTTGAAATTCCTTAACAGTAAGGGTGGCATTCCTGAGCTATGACTTCTTCAGAAAATATTTTCCAGGATAAATATTGAACATGTTCCATAGTAAGGAAACACTAATTTTGTGCAATGTTTTGTGCAAAATCAGCAATGTTTGTTGACAGGAAAAACAAACACGAAAACAATGAAATCTTTACAGCCAAACATCCACACTAAGCTAGTCTGACTCCACTGGAAAATATCAGCAGATTTAAAGCCAAATCTATCAAGTTCAAAAGCCACATAAGAGTGTCTGATTTCCATAGTACTGAAACAAGTTGCGGAAGGAAAAAAAAAAAGGAACTTTTCATATGACTCGGAAGCTTTAGGAGATACTTACGGTACCTTGCATTCTAAGTCCCTAAAAAGAATTTTGAAGCATCTGTTGCCTTTCCATGCAAAGAAACCAAACCAGGCGACCCTCAAAACCTAGCTATACCATGCAAGAACTTTCCAGATTCAATAGCTGCTCATTACTGCTATTCCTGTATAGTTACCTCCCCATTTTCTTCCATAAAGGATTGAACATGTTTCTGGAAGAGACCTGATACATTTGTTTCAGAGTTCTTTTAAAATATTATGAAAAATTCTAAAAACGGAATAATTCCACTACCTATAAAAGAATAATGTTTCAAATTTTTGTTTAATAAATATATGTATGTGCATATCTGTCTATAACTCTAAAAATATTTATACAGTTCTACCTGTCTTCTCTTTACTGGCATCATTGTCTGAACTAGTACAAAAACAGTCCTTGAAATTCAAAGATTACCAACCCTTTGAGCAGACTTCTTCCCAAAGTTTTTCACAGCTATTGAAACAAAAAAACCATCCAAATTATTTTTGATGATGCTGGCCTATGTTCTTTTTTTTACTAATCACAATGGGTTATTAAAGAACATAGACACAGCTTGTTCCAAATAAAGGAAACCTCCAGAAATTACATTCTCAAGATACCACTGTATTAATATGGCCTGAGAACAAGACATGCCTGGTCAGCCATGCCTTGACATGTCTCTTCATTGTCTCTCATTAAAGTAAGCAACCACTAAGCTATCTTGGCATTCATGATACCGTTGTCTACAAAGGAAAAAAAAAAAAAAAAAAAGGCAAAAAGGCACCTTAAGCAAAGGAAAGGGCAAAGCTGACTGGGTCAGAAGTCAGCATTCAGCACTGTGTACCAAGTGTACTAATGCAAGACTTTGGGGATCACTATCTTGGCACACGTGACATTGGTTTCTACAGTTATGAAACATACTAAACTGTTCTACTGAGCAGGAAGCACAGGGCCTCCCAGAGTCAGGAACTGCTACTCCCATAGGCAGGACTTCTACACAGCACTCTCCTTTCTTCTTCCAAAAAATATTCAGATGAGCATTAGGATAAAAATCTAGAATTCTGCTGTAGTTTTCTGCCCTGTCTTATTTTCTGAGCAACCTTGAGCAAGCAGCGATGTATTAACAGAGTTTTCTTGAAAATTTAGATACAAGAGACTAAATCTCTCCAGAACTTTATTAGAACAGAGGATTAAAATTAACTCAATGATGGCTACACGACGGGGTCTTTCGCTTGGACCAACTTCAAAGCTTGGTGAAGCTTTACTCAAGCTATTGCCTACTCCCTAAACTTCCAGAACATCCACCTCACAAAAAGACATGAATAATTGTCTGTTAGAGTATCTAAATTAAAATGTCTGAAATGTCATCCCACTCCCTACTGAGTATAGATAAGATTGTAAGGAGACACACTTCTTCTACATGAAGATTAGCAAACTCTGTGGGTATGATATCAAGACGATAAAGCCATCTCATGGCTGCCTTCACTTTTAGAGAGCTTTGGGTTTGGGTTTTTTTGTCTGTTTTGTTTCCTGTGGGTGGTTCTTTGTGGGGTTTTTCTTTGGGGTTTTTTTTTCAGGTTGGGCAATGAGCTGAATCCACTTATCAGACAACAGGAGGTGGCTTGGAGGCTTCAAAAGGGACGGTGTAGATTGCAGGCATGAATGAGGAAAGAGACATACCTTTTCAGAAGCTATGAACCATTAACTCAATTCAGCCCTGTCAAGAAGATCAGCTTCCTGAACTGGTCATTACACAATTGCATGACCACTTTTACTAGTGCAAGAAAAACAGTAGAAACAAGGGAACCCAGACACAACTACAATAACCCCTATTTAAGACAGCTCAAATTACTGTGTAAGTGCATCCTTGTATCTTCACATCTGCAGTATATATTAATTTGTACACTATAGCAACAAAGTTAAAACTTCAAGACTCTTAAAAATCCTAGCAACCAATTTTATTCATTGTCACTTCTGTAACAATTGAACAGTCACATTTCCTTGTCAGTTATCAGTTATAATAATTAATATAAATTAATTTTCCACTTGTCCAAATCTTATCTCACTTAGAGATCAATATTGTTGCAATGTTTAGATTTAAAAAGGAAACACACAATAGGACAAATTTAAAAGCTAGAATTTAAAGACATATAAGCCTTTAACTCTTAAAAATTGTCTCTGCTTTTCCCAGCACATACGTTCAGATTGCGGGCACAAACGCTTTGAAAAAAGTTACTAAGATGTATCTGCACGTCCGCTTACCCTCTCTTGAAGAAGTTCTACAACTTGTTGTATACAATCATTCACATCACAGGAATCAGTTTTCAGCACGAGCTCTGGGGCTTCCGGTTTTTCATATTCAGAGTCAATCCCAGTAAAACCTACAGAACATAAGACAAAAATCTTAAATGACTTTTTCCAAAAGATTACTCCATTTTAACATGGTACACGGTTTTCTAAAAATAAGCCAACACAATAGGCAAGGGCCCAGAGTTTTACCTTCCTTAATACAGGATTTATTGGGGAAATCAACAGGTTTTTTTCTTTATCAGACCATCTGCTAATACTACTACTGACTGCATCGAACTTCAGCATTGTGCAGCACACACATAGCACATTTTTGTTCGTGAAGTTATTTGATTTATACTGTGAATAAAGAAAAGAGCACTGGCAGAAGAACTGTGCATATTAACCCAGAGTCAGTCATCCATCAGCTGTCCTTCATTAGTACTGCCCCATTGTTGCGAGGGTTTTTTGAATACAAAGCCTGATGTTGAACACCCAGTCTATATGTAAATTTACACTCATGCCACCAAGCAGTACTCTGAAGAGCAAGGAATTCCAACACCTATTACATTAGTTTAGCTTATATACCCATCTTAAGATAGCTGTTAACGTAAGAGAGATGTGTGTGTTTATTATAGTAACTATTGTCATAGCTGTACAAGCCACCAGTGACATTTGTTCTGGCCTACTTAGTTAGCAATGTGCTTTGAAACAGAGAAGATTCTGACTAACCATGCATAAACAAGACACAAAAAAAACAAGCCTAAAGGCAAAGCATGTAAGCACTACAAGTCAGATCTCCAGCAGAAATACTAGCTGGGCTACAGCAACCGAACATCTGCATCCTCTACAATTACAAATGCAAACATTAAGACTCATCTTTTTCACTTCAGACTTAAAGTACTCTCAAAATTAGTAGCTTAATTCCCCATCTAAGAAAAAAATCAATTGCTGCAGTACCCCATGTGTTAAAGAAAGGCTGGAATCTGTTCCAAAAACTGTATACTTTTAAGTATCTGATTACTGAAGGAGTAGGAATAGGGGCAAAGAAAGTGTCCCATTACCGTTGCCAGAGAAAAAGATGACAGTTGCTGATATTCCTTATGAACAGGCCAGTTCATTTAATTTTCATCCTTCAGATAGGTCAGCAGATACAGCCACTGTTAGACCCACTTGCAGCTCACTCAGGCCCTCTACACCTCACTACCACTTCTAAAGTAACACGGTTCCATTACAGGGCTTGTAAAATTAACAAAATATCAAGAAAGTTCTACAGCCTAAATAAAGAATCTGTACAGAACTATATCTTTGTATTGCGTCATCTTGCTTTGATTCTGACCAAACCTTAGTTCAGCATTATTTATTCCTGGTCTTCAAGTGATATGTTTGGTAGTACTAGAAGTATCAAGCAACTGATCATGTGGAATGCCTTAGATTTCTTGAATTTTGTATCACTTTTGATTAATTCAGCATCTGCAAATTCAGCCCCTGAAAGTGATCACTTTAAAAACTGCTTTGCTTCTTACTACAGGTTAAAAGTGCTATGGTCAACCTCTGAAAATTATAATATAACACAGAGCAAAGACCCACTTGAAACAATACTTCCAACGAGTGATCACATATTTCAGCTTTCTTTATTAGGCTGTACTTGAATCTGATCTGGGGCTGGGGATAGGAAATCATTTTCATGGGCACTAGCACATAGCAAAATAAAAGTTAGTCTCTCCAGAAGTGTTCTTAATGGTCTTTACAGAAAGATAGCGGCCAAGTTTTACTTTTTGGAAGAAGCTAGTACTTCTTCTTAATGCAATTCTTTATACACTTTAGAGAGAATCAGTGTCTTTTTTAACTACTCAATGAACGCACAAAGGAGACAGATGAATCCTCAATCAAAAGAGTTTGCAATAGAAACCTGATCAAGGTTTTACATGTAAGGATAGTCAGTTTTGCCCTTTCACTGTCCTATGCATTTAACTAGTCAGTTCCACGAGCCAGAAGTTGATCCCAGTTTTCTGCTCAGTTCTGTCCCCAGTCTGTGCTGCTTTCAATGGCGATACATCCACAGATTTGAGCACATCCACTTAGGCTGAGTCAAATTACACCAATGTTTCACTTATGTGGAAAGGATTAACTACATTTAGGTTCACCTTTAATTTCTCCAGCCCTGGCTTTCTTATAGAGTCCTTTAACATCTCTCTGCTCACAGACATGCAACGGAGCATCCACAAATACTTCAAAAAAAGGCAGACTCGCCCCTTCATGAATCCGTCTGGCATTATTACGGTCCTGAAAGAAAACAGAAAAAAAAAACCAAAAAGATTGCACCCACATATTATTAGTGTCTTTCGGCTTTCAAAGGTCATTCTAAAGAAGCTGACAGTAAAATGTAAACGAGTTTTCAAAGTTTGAAAAGAGAAACATGATTTGATCAACTGATGCCCTGAAAGCTTTGGCTACAGTTCATCACATGGTAAAAGCTGGCATGAAGGTATGAGACATTTCACTTAAACCTGATTTATTGGTGGGAAAAAAACCCACCCAAAACCAACCAAACAAACAAAAATATAAAAGAAACCCAGGCATAGAGTGCAGAATTTTCTATACCTGCCCCTATTTTACAAGCTGCATCTGCCTAGCTCACTGCTGCTCTTGGTATGATCACCCTTCTCTCCAGAGCACCGGACTTCCCTATATTTGTTAATCTGACAAGACTCGCATACTCCAAATATTATTTGATTTGTATGGCTTGCCAAGCATTGAAACAATTGCTGAATTTAATTTAGAGAACAAAAAACTTTCAAAAATTACACTGAAGCCAACTCTTACTAAATACAGTTACTTTTCCTCCTATCTGAAGACTCCTGTTTTACTGCAGGATTTTGAGTTCCCTGAATTATCAGAAGAACTGTTTGGACTACTAGAATCAAAGAAATAACTCCTTCTCATGCTGTGAAATGTCTGAGCTACAGCGCCTGGGTCACTCTTCAAGATACTTGGTGTTCACACCTCCTTTTTGTTTCTCCCATCCATGTTCTCATATAGAGAAGAAAAAAGTCTTCACAAAAAATGTGAACATGGATTTAAGTTAATTTTCAGTATTATCTAATGTCATGTAAACGCAGCATGAAATAAAGTAAAAACAACCACAGGCAATTAAACGTTTTTCCCTTAAGCCACTTGGTAAAATACAGCTCATGCTATTCATTCACTGAAGGAAAAGTTGCTTTTAAAGACAATTTAACTGAGTCTTCAGGTTAAGTGTAATTTTCATACTCTTTCTTGCAGTATCAGTTGGGTTTGTTCCTAGTATTAGATTAATAATTCTGCCTAATAGACTGAACTACAGTTCCAGTTAGAGGAATAATATAAACCTTTTTTATATTTAAGATTAACGTTTCTGAAATTTGAGTAATCATCTCTAGAAAGCACAAATGTCATAAAAACCCAAGCAAGCATTTGATTCCGACTAAGTTCAGCAAGGGATTCCTATAACTAAAATTCTGAGGGACTTGCACTTTCTCTACACTTTATCTAGAGGCTTTTCACATTTACCTGAGTATAAGGAGAGATGAAACTAGTAATGCACACCAAACCAGCATCTGCAAACAGTTTAGCAACCTCAGCAATACGACGGACATTTTCTTCTCTATCTTCTGGTGTGAAACCCAGATTCTTATTAAGGCCTTGGCGAATGTTGTCACCATCCAATGTGTAGCATGGAATGCCATGGCATACTAAATACTCCTCCAGTGCCATGCTCACTGTAGTCTTCCCAGCACCAGACAGACCTAGAATATTCAATAATATAAATATAAATTACAAGCATAGAAACAAGTTAGGGCAAATTGTAGTGTACGTGTACCACTGCTAGTATGAAAAATCCAAAGTGACAAGCAAAATGCTGCATCAGCAGCAACGCCTTTCAGAGATGCTTACCTGCAATATAAGCCAAGTGTCTTTTACACAGAAAATAGGTATAGGGAGAGTAAGACACAAAGTTAAAGAGTGAAATTAGAAGCAGATAAAAGAATATGGCACTGAGAACTGCTGCTGCATGTAGAGGTGGTGCACATTCCCCAGTACTGCTGCTGGCAGTTGTTACTACCCGAGCAAAATAAATTCAGAAACCCAACACAGAGTTAAGATGTTACATTTACATCAGAAGAGGAAGAGCTCACACTTAAGTGAATTTCAGTCAACAAAAGAAATGGGATCAGGCCAGATTACACTCTGTTCTCACTCCTTGCCGAATAACAGCACTGAATTGGACATGAAAGACACAACAAAACTCACTCAAGAATCTGTTAGAAACAAGAAAAGACAATTTTTAATATTAAACTTTGGTCCAGTTCAGAATCTTTGGCAACAAACCTTTAAACAATTGAGAAGTCTTGCTGGCACTAAAATGTCTACTGTTTAAGATGAAAATGTATTAAAATAATTTTCCAGACTAGATTTCAGGAGTTTATATGGAGCATATGCTTCAGCTTATAGAGAGCAATCAATTCCTACACGGCACACAAACTCAAAGCTACACAAAGTGACCTTAATCCTTTGAGTAAGAAAAAAAAAAAGGGCAATCATAGTCTAAAAACAAAAAAACACCAAGCACTAGTGGGTGAAGAAAAATGTTTTGATCTTTATTAGTGGCGGTTAAGAATTATTCTAGCTTTCAGAGAAAGAAGCAAAAAATCACACAAAACAACAGTTTGCTGTTAGTTCTAAGACCTTTACAGCAAAGAATAACAATCATGATACCAACCACGTTCTAAGAAAAAAAAAAAGAATAAAGTGCAAAGAAAACCTTGACACCTGCAATAGTTTTGGTTCATTTAAAGAAGTCATTGCATTGGTTCCTCCTTTACTCAATTTAATATGCAGAAGATGCAGAGCAATCTACTGACAACATAATAATATGTGTATCCCAGGACAAGATCTACATAAGAACTTCAGCCAACACTCCTCTCTCAAGAAAGGCCCCCACACCCATCTCACAGATTTTAGTATGGTTTGGCTTGTACTCAAAACGGTCAAAAAATTGCAGAGTTCTGAATAACGACTTACCATCATCTATAAAGTTATCTACACCTTCTTGGAGAACTCAAGTTTCTTGTGTCAATGCTTACCTCTCTACTTTGAAAAGAGCAACAGCTATACACGATGAAGCTGAATGTTATGACTTAGGCCAAAACCAGATTCCAAAAGGGATGGTCCTACCCTCTTGTCCTCACACCATCCCACCACTATTAATCCACTACCTCTGGTGCCTCTTAGCCATCTCAGTTTGCTAATTTTTTTTTATTTATTTTTTTTTGTTTTCCTTTTGCGTGTGTCAGGGGGAAAGCTGTGTTAAGTTCACTGATGATTTAGCAAGTTGAATAAGCTCGAGGTTGGGCTGGGCAAGCATTACAGCAAGTGCAAGGCAAGAGAAGGAAAGCAACGCTGGAAACAGAACAGTCGTCTTCTAGCAGCAATTAAGTACAACCTCAACCTAGAAGATAAGCATGGCGATCCAAATTAAGATTTTAGCGACTTCATCATCTACTTCTCATTGAAGAAGTCTCTGACTTGCAGTTTTTGACCCCACATCTAGCTTGCAATTCACTCAAGTGCTCTTCTGTTTCATACATCATTTGGTCTTCAACATGTAATGAAATGCAAGAGTTAAGGTTATATAAGATTGAATTTTGAAATTTTGCAAACAGTTTTTGAGCTGACAAGTCTTAAAAATAACTTACTCTCTCAAAATTGCGTATTATTTTATACATAAAAGTAATGCTTTTCCATATTTTTGATACATTCCTTAGGGTTTTTTGACTAGGACCCTCTGACTTGAAGCACAAGACATTCATTAGCATTTAGGTCTCAAATAAACCTTAGCTTAAAAATGAAAAGTGACCTCTGAAATAACTTTCTGTACACTCCCATCCCATAAGTTCTGATGAGGTAAGAGAATCTTGAAGGGAATATACAAAATATCTTTAATAACCTAGCTCCTCTGACACACTCTTCTTAATATCTTACAGCCTTCCTACTTTTCTGTATCCTACCACCACGCTCCTTCCTCCTGAGAAAAAGAAATTGGACATTAAGATTACATTTGTTTAAAAAGAATGATGACTGGAAAATGTTGCCGTGTAGATAACTAAGTAAACATTTTTATCATGATCTTTTTCAAAAGGGTATTAATGAATTACCAGGGGAAACAGAAAGGCAGCGTACCAGATCATTGGGGTATTGAGACAGGCCGGAGCTACGTGACAGAAATAGGGAGAGAAAGGACTCCATTCTTTTACCATAGAAATAAATGACAGCAAGCTACTGTATCAAATCTGTTTGGAATGGCTCTCAGCAATTTGTTATCAACTACTCCTTTACCTTTAACATACGTTCATTAACACTAGTGGAAACAAATTTCACTTAAGAGTAGTAATTTTCTCTAATACTCTGTGAAGACCTTTTGTATTGTATTGTATCGCAATATAACAGTGCTCTAAATGGTTTACCAACTAATTCAATACCACATGTTGTCATATTTATTTGTTATTTTCAGTTTTAAGCGAAAAAACTCCACAGGGAATATGTTAAAGCTTCCAAGAATTTTGAAAGAGAACAAAAAAATTCCTCTCACAGTTATGAGAAAAAGCTGTCTTCCAGAATTTACCTACCCCCTCTTTTTACAATAAAAAAAAAATTCAGTGAAAAAAACCACTGTGCTGATTCCAAAAATTTCAAAAAATTCATTCCCAGTATGCACTGCCTTGACATGCAATTGCTGTCCAAAGGCATAGGTTTATGTTGAAACACTATTGCAACCCAAGGAAACAAGAACATTCCAAAGAGAAGAGACCTTTACAGAAAAGATTCAGAAATACACACTCTAAAAAGAGAGTTTAGGTTTCATTTATTAATAGGTAAAATGGGCAGTAAGAAGACACAGAATTGGTTAAACACACACATGCAAAAAAACCCATGCACTCCAAAACTCAACTGGAGTTAAGCAGCAGACAGTGCCAAATAAACAATGCTCCTAGAGCACTGAAAAAAATACATTCCCAAGTTACTATCTGTCCCAGAGCAATTTCCTGCTAGTCCACCTACAAATAGTAATAAAATTGCATCAAGGTCCTAGATTCCACATACATTCAACTTTGCATGAAAAGAAGGAGCTACAGATAAGTAGCTTTTTAGAAAAGTAACTAAAACACAAGGATCCTCAGAAATCTGTGACTGTACCTGTTAACCAGACTGTGCATCCACGAAAACCACTTCTTGTTCCTACCACTTGACCTCTCTTATTCCTGCTAACATGATGAGCTTGGTAGGTAACATTGGTCGCCCTTTGCATTCCCTGTAAAAGAAGTGGTTGATTAGGTCTTTAATTTCTGAAAGGGTGAGCTGGCAAAGCATACTAAAACTTATTCACAGACACAAAGAAAGACCTGAAGTAAAAACAATACCAAATCCATCAGCTGCAGCATAGACCAAAGGAAAGGACACAAAGCCACCCATAGCAAACCACATCCCTTGTGTTCCTTCTGTGAAACCTGAGATTGCCAGGTTAGTCAGCTACTATTTTCAAGTACGACTTGTTTAAGAGAAATCAACTATAAAAATAAAGATGAACTGCTAGATCTGCTAAGCTTGACTTCTATTCAAGTGATTTAAATCTAAGAAGATCAAATGGATTCTCTCTCTCTCTGAGCTAAAGGTTTCTTGTCATAAAACAGCCAGGTTATTGGCTCATTCTTAACTCTTAAGAGGCCTTTTTGTTGTAAACTATGCGTGTCTGGTCTAACCTTCAGTTCAGCAGACACACCTCCAAGCCACCCTGCCTTTACCTATGATACCTTCTGTCTCCAGAACTGAGACAGTTATCATATATTCTGACTGTTTAAAGAAAGTACTATTTCTAAGTAACCTATTAGAGAATTTACTTACAGAGATGGGAAATTTGTAATATAATTTTAATTAAAACAGAGCTGATTACAGACTTTGTTAAAACTATTTATTCTTCGTAATTATCTGCTGTATGAATATCTTAAGTAAGATGACACCACTGTCAAAGACATTTCACAATTTAAGGCAAGAGTACCCACAGGAATATCAGCTTCATCATTCCCTTAAGCTTTAATGGTATCTAGTTATATGAACTTCGTTCATAAAAGATAAAGAGCATAGATAACAAGACAGAGTATCAACAATCAAACAGAAGAGAAGGGTTTAAAAAAAAAAGGGGGGGGGGAGGAGGAGGAGAAATTAGTGGTATATGTAATGCTGCTTCGACTTCTGATTACAAACACATTGCAAGATATTTATACTATCTTCTCTTTCATCATTGTACCAGTGCTAACTGGAACGGAAAACAGTGACATTTAATAAAAAAGAAAGAAGAGAGGGTATTAATCTACAGAATACTAGCAGAGAGCTGTTCACAGTTTTAGAGAGAGACACTCCAAAAGTAGAGTTAACAGAAAATGGTATCTACTTGTGGCTTCAAGAACCACTGCTGCATCATTCTTATGTAGAAAAACACTTCAAAAATTTATCTAACTCATTAGAATTCATGAATTTGTGAGATTGTATGTCCCCACTTCTGTATACAGCTGGGCTCATAGTTAATACAAACAGAAACTCAAGGTAGAAACAGATGTTCCAGTTTTTAAACACACCGACTCCGCAATTCAATGGTGACAGTCCAGCATCTTAAACTAGATTAAGACTGAATACCAGCCCAGAAGGAACTGTCACCTGCAAACACATTATAACCATGCAACATGAATTTATACTTGCTGATGGTATTATCTTAAAATAATTTATCTCCTAAAACAGAGCTGCTTTGCATACAAAGTCAGCATGATACAGCTAACTAAAACCAGAAGTTAGAGTCAAAAAAATCAAAGTCTCCTTTAATACAGTAGAAACAGCTCTGTACTCCATGAAATTGGAGATCTCAGTGAGCAAATGTAAAAAGTGTGGAATTAAAAACAACAAAAAGAATTTCAGTACTTAACCTTCAATTAAAAGACAGGCGTACTGTGCATAATGAATGTATACAGCAATTCACACTAATACATTAATAGCAACATTCTTTCTCATTAATTCTAGTTGTACAGTATTGTACCAAGCACTGGATAAACAGAAGACAGTCTCAAAACACAGCTCCCATGGCACTGTCTCAGTAAGCTCCTTGATATTAAAACATAAAACACACATGCTTTGCTTTTTACTCCTGGAAACGAGGCTATTATCAAACTCAAATACTTTGGAGGTCAAATGTCTCATCCAAGGAGACTTCTTCCAGTCTGTATTCAGGAAGTTATATCAGTTTTCTTCATCTTCCAGAACTAGCAAAGCTGCAATGAAACAGATCAGGATATTGCACTAGGCTTACAAAACACATGAAACCCTGAGGAAGCAGGCAAGAGGGATTCTTAAAATGATGAAAAAGACACCACTTTAAAAAAGAAAAAAAACATGAAAGTATTAAGTCATGAATTACCAGAGATGACAAATCACAGCAACGAGAAGACCAACAGACTGCTAGAGTACAAGGCACACAAGTGCAACAGAGCAACAAGCAAGCTCAACGGTGGAACAACAATCCACCTCTACTTCAGAAACAGGCATTGAAGACTAAAGGTTAAAGTGACCCAACATTCTGTATACAAGACAGCTCAGTGTTGCTTGTGGGTAAAGTAGTAGCAACATCCTCTTTATCTTCCAATAAAAATCAGCTTTTTTTAGAGGTGCTCTAAAGAGTTAATAATTTAGCAAGTCATTCTCTCTTGCTGAAAAAAAAAAAAAGCCCAACAAAATACTAGCAATGTTTCCTAATTATGTCCACTTTGCTACTAGATGTTTCACTACCACCACTGACCAACAAAAGCTGAACATTGGATCCTCAACAACGTAAGCTTTCAATGACTATCCCTGATACATGCATGTACTACAAATATTGACGTGGCACAGAAAAATACTCAGGAGTAGAAACCGGTGGCTCACATTGGTTGTGCTCTTAAATTATTTAGCCAGTCTTCGAATTCCTGGGCATAGAATGAGTATCAACTGATGAAATTAAATGGCCATCCAAAATCATAGCAGGGAGAACACCCATTTCCTTTTACACTGTATCAAAGCATCATTCACCTTGGAGACCCATATTATTGATATTAAAAGAAATGAAACGTAAGAAAATGAGTAACAGAAAAATTGCAATGAGCAAATACTCTTGAAAAAAGCTATTTTTAACTTCTTAGCCTAATTATGTTCACTATAATAGTCGCTACTGAAAGGACACACTAGATTTTTGTAAAGAGTCTAATAAAAAAAAAAAAAAAAGCCTTAACCTGAAAAGGCTTATTTATCTGGGATTTGAGGTTTTTTACAACCATTGGCAATTTCTTCTCTGACTTGCCCACAAAAATATTTCTTCTACCGTGTTACACATTAAATGCTTCCGCATTACTTATACAAATACTGCATTTTAATATTTTCCCCCCTATTCACCACGTTAAATAGAAATCATGCTTCAGTCCACTGTGTTTCATTTTAACAGTAATGTCAGGTGCTCACTATGCTAGTTTGTTTCTCACATCAAATCTGAAGTGCCATAATAGGCTAACAACTTTGTACTGAAGATAAAAAAATTGAAGTATTAAAGTCACAAGCCTTTCAGAGATGTGCACTGAAGAGCTGTGATGACAAGAGAGCAAGGAAGGATGACTCCACAGCCTACTTTTTTTGGCATAAAGGTAGCCTTTTACAGGTATTCACCGGGGAAATGAATACAGACATCTAAGAACTATGGGAACAGAAGAAAGAAGGTGGGGACCAAAAGGAAATACTAACTCTGTCAATTTTTCTATGTAAAGATTTGCTGCAATAGACTTGCCCCATATGTTTTTTTCTTTTCTTATACTCAATGTTTTGCCCAGTTGCAACTATAATTATTTTTTGCCAAAGCCAAATCTGATTATTAGCACCTTTGATGTAAGAACTTAGATCAGACATCCAGATGAAGAAGAGCGAACCCAAGTTGCAACACCAAGATCAAAAGAGAGCGGAAAGAAACAATTATTGCTTAATTGCTCCATGGTTAACAGATCGACCATTGCACTGGCACAAACTGAATTTAGTCTTCATTACTTCAGAGCAACAATGAAACCTTGTGGTTCTACAGTCACTTTACATCAAATTCTAACGTTTCACAAAGCAAGACTGCTAGGGTAGAAAGCAAAGCTTTCAAAGGCAAGCAGTGACTCCCCAAGCTACAGCACCAACTTGAGAGAGCTCTGAGGTTGGAAGCATCGGGAAAGAGCTGTGTAAAGAACAGGCATGGTTTCTATGCAAACTATATATACTCAAGAAGCTGTGACTAATTCCATACTCTTCAGCTCTAAGATGACAGTACTGATTCACCAAGCTAACAACTCCTAAAGCTAACAATAGTAATGCATCCAACATCACACCTCTTAGATGTGGTCTTATGCTTAATGCCTTTCCCATTTCCCAATCATCTCAGATATTTTCTAAGCCATTTGCTAATTTGCTCACTATGTGCCTCTTATAAACCAGGCACACCCTGATAACAGCACATTTGTATGACATTTACTCTTTAGCACCGATAACTCAACCAAATGATTGGTTTCTTTTTCCCCTCCAAATTGTTCTCCTCAATAGCCAAACAGCAACTGAAGCAGACTGAATATTGCCCATCTTCTTTAGCTACATACAAACACAAGCAAGAAGAGGCATAGCTCCAACATAAAAATTCTACTACCACAGACACTAAAACAACAGCACTTCACTCAAGAGTCTCTTTGTTCACATATTTAGACGAGGTTTCAAGACCTGTTCACCAAAAGATCTTCCAAGAATGCCTTCCAAAAGTTACTTTTTCAAATTCTGGTTTGAAAATGTGTGCTTTGATTTGGACAACTGTGCTTGGGAAAGAAGGGTAAGCCCAGAAATCATATCTGAAATAAGATGTTTTACAGTTATTAAAAAACTAACAATTCACCAATCCATATTCTGCCATAGCCAACAGCATTACATTTGCTCCCACTTAAAACAAAAATTCTTACTTTTATCCTCGCAACTCCAGACCAGTGTGCCACAGTGATACTGATACAGTAAGGCCTCTGAACATCTTTGCATGTAGCACCACCCAAAATGCCATATGCGTGCTCTCCTGCCACTTACACAGACTAGCCCATCTTTGCCAGATGTTCTAATGCTGGGACAGTTTCAAAAATCACAGCAGCAGAGGGTAGCCAGAATCTTCTACAGTACCACAAATATAAGCAACTTGGTGATAACCGTACTGTAAGGAGTAATATCTTCACTTGACACCTGCTGCAGTAACAGCATGACCAAAAGTAGACACAGCTTATTCACCAGTGCTGGAGTAGAGTCATTGGCTGACATTTCACTGAATTTCACTGAATTTTTTAGAGTTGGAAGGGACCATAGAGATCATCTAGTCCAACTCCCCTGCTAAAGCAGGATTGCCTAGAGACATCAGAGGGAATGGACAAAAACGAAGCCAGAAATCCCTCTGCTGAATATGCCCTCAGAATTGGAGCAAGTTCTCATTAGGAGTTACCATCAAAATGATGCAACACCTCAGTTGGGTTAAGAATTCAAGCTACACTAAAGAAAGTGTTTCACAAGTCTTCCTTGTGGAACAGTAGTGTAATGGCAGTATTGTGGCTATGTTGTGTGTTGCTCTGTAAGTTGGAGTTTGCTGTGCTAGGAGGTGGGCTTGGCGAGGGGATTTCCACAGAGAGAGGTGTATTTTGAACAGTGCTGGATGCCCAGAGAAAGTTTGGAAGACAAGGCTCTCCCTACTCTCCTAGGGGTTGCTGATTCCATCAGATTATAATAGGTTGCTTTGACTCGGCTCTCAACTAAACAGATGCAGTCAGAAGTGCCAGAACATTTGTCTGTGGAGTGTGTGAATCAGCAGCAATTTTTTTCCTGATGAAGTTTACTGGGTTATAAAGAGCACTTCAGCTGAGGTCCTCTGAAGAAAAAGGGAGAAGGAGAAGGCTTCCTCTGCTTGCCACCTAACGTATAGGGGGTTGCTAACCTCAACTGAACTCACCAAACAGTTAATGTCAGTTAACCTTTTTTTTTAACGTATGATTTCCCTGGTTTGGATAAATCCACCTTGGCATTGCTTCTGACAAATTAAATGATACAGACGAACTTTTGAATACACTTTTGGTTACCCCCACCCAGACACAATCTATTTCACTATCTTCGTAACATTTGATTTTGCCTTTTCCTCATAGAAATTGGAAGAACATACCAAGAATTTACCAATTACTCTGTTATGTAAACAAGTATGAACTTAAAAGTGGTAAAAGAGGCTTTGACAGGCACAACATCTACTCAATGCTGCGTAGTACAACACTAACTTCCTCATTTTTGAGGCAACCATGTGACTGTTTCCTTCTTCGTTAATAGATTTGTCATTTTCATAAGAAAGTTGTGGCCTGTACTACTGACAGCAAGACTTCCAAGACTGTTTTACACAGTTACTTTGCTATCAAATGTTTTCTGGATCTTATTTCTTGTCTGCTCCACCTCAGAATTGTTTGAAAGAAATCATACTTCCTTTTTTATTCTTTTCCCCCACTTATCTTGCATCATCAAAAGTATCAAATGTTCTCAGCAAAGGCCTGCAATGTATCTTCTGAATAGCCGCATTTTGGTCTTCGCTGTAAATCAATCTTCCCCCATCTTTATGAACAAGAATGAAGGCTTTGGTTAGATTTTTTTTTTTTTTTTTAAGCCCTGTCTCGACAGTTTTCCACAGAACAGCCAGCGTACAAAGAACCTCAGTCTTTGGCCAACCCAGGTTTATGAATGGCCACATTGTACACCGCATTCCTAAGTCTTCCTCGCCTTCCAAAGCGCTGGAAGCTGAGGGGAGAGGCCGGGATGGAACCCTCAGACCCCCGGCCCTCTCCGGAGGGGCTCCCTGCCCTTCCCCGGGGGCGGCGAGGGAAGGGCTGGAAGCTCCCCGCCCGCCTTCCCGTGGGCAGCGACAGCAAACCAGCAGCACACCGGGGACGGGCCGCCCCCGCCGCCGCGCTCGGTGTCGAGGTTCCCCTGAGGGGAGCCGGCGCTGCCGTTCCCTTAGCGGTCCCGGCTCGCGCTGCCCCCGCGCCCCGGGCGTGCAAAGAGACCTACCGGCCCCGCTGCCGCCCACTGCCACATCACCACACAGCTCGGCCGCCGCTGCCCGCCCGCCACCCTTCCTGCCTTCCTTCCCGCTCCCCGCCCGCTCACCCAGCTCGGCACCCTGTTGCTCAGCTTCACTTTCTTGCACTGGCTTTCGGGCAGCTCCATGGCCGCGGGGCAGCGACAGCAGCGAAGGAGGAGGAGGAAGGAGGAAGAGAAGGCGCCTTCCCCAATGATGCTCGCCGCGGAGGAAGCCGGCGGAGAGCTGCTGTGCGTGTCCCCGCCCGCGGCTCAGCCAAAGGTGGTGCAGGGAGGAGCCGCGGCCCGCAGAGAGGGGAGGGAAGGAAGGAGGGAGGGAATTGGGGGAGCTGAGGGAGGGGATCGGGGGGGGGGGGGGGGGGGGGGGGGGGGGGGGGGGGGGGGGGGGGGGGGGGGGGGGGGGGGGGGGAGGCCCCGCCACGCGCGTGCGCTGCGCCGTGACGCGGCGGCGGGGGGACGGCAGCCATTTCCGCCGCTGACAGGACAGCCCGGCCGGTGCTGCCCCTGGCGGACGGCGGGGGTGGGCCCGACCCGGCCTGGCCTAAATCCTAACCCCTACGTATCCCTGCCCGCGGCTGGCAGGTACCGGGTGATGGGTTTGGATGGCGCCGTCAGCCCCTACTCGCTTGGAAGTGAAGACGGCCGAAGATAGGAGAGGCCGCTCGCCTGCCCCGCCGGCGGGGTGGCTCTCAGCTGGGCAAGTCGCTGCCTCATTTTTCTGTGGCAGGGTCGAACTAAAAACACAGCCAAAACGGAGGACTCTTTCTACGAGCACCCTCCTAGGGGGAGCAACCATCTACTCTGCGCTTGTGAGACCCCACCTGGAGCACTGTGTCCAGCTCTGGAGTCCTCAACAGAGACAACAGGACACGGACCTGATGGAACGAGTCCAGCGGAGGGCCACGAAGATGATCAGAGGGATGGAGCACCTCTGCTGTGAAATCAGGCTGAGAGAGCTGGGGTTGTTCAGCCTGGAGAAGGCTCCGGGGAGACCTTAGAGCAGCCTTCCAGTATCTGAAGGGAGCTACAGGAGAGCTGGGGAGGGACTCTGTCAGGAAGTGTAGTGACAGGACAAGGGGTAATGCTTTTAAATTGGAAGAGGGGAGATTTAGATTAGATACCAGGAAGAAATTCTTTCCTGTGAGGGTGGTGAGACACTGGAACAGGTTGCCCAGGGAAGCTGTGGATGCCCCATCCCTGGAGGTGTTCAAGGCCAGGCTGGATGGGGCTTTGAGCAACCTGGGCTGGTGGGAGGTGTCCCTGCCCAGGGCAGGGGGGTTGGAACTTGGTGATCTTTAAGGTCCCTTCCAACTCTAACCATTCTGTGATTCCCCTGCCTTTAAGCTTTGCTTCCAAGCTTCAGCTTGGAGATGATGGCACTCAGAGAAGCAGCAGAGTGGGCGCTGGTGGCGACATAGTTAGGAGTGACTGGGAAGGCAAGGATTGCTTCAATTAAATCTCCTACCTTAGAAGGATTTCCCCAACAAAGGGAGCTAATCCTGTGCTGCGTTCCAGGAAATGTCTCTTGCTGTAAACGTAGAACCAGAAGTTGTTGGATTCTTACTTCCAGAAGGGAACTGCTGTAGTGCTCGGGTGCTAATCTTAAGGTGGAGATGATGCCATACTAACAGGTGTTACATTTGCTGTATAAATATTAGTCCATTTATATTACTTAAAGAAAGTAATTCCTTTAGTACTTAATGCTGATCTTAAGGCAGAAGTGGTGCTGTACTAAGGTGAGTTGGTTTGCTGTAAAAATATTAGCCCATTTACAATGTTTGTTCTCTGACAGTTTAAACAGGAAAGAAAAAGGCCCACTTTGTGAATAAATGTTTACTCCTGCTATATCAGAAATACATCCTTCCAAGGATACTGCAGTGTTGGTTTCAAAGCCTATTTTGAAATTCAGATAAAAAAGCTTATGCAAGGTAGATGGCCTCTCTGAAATCAGGAAAAAAATCATGAGAAATGCTCTCAGGCAATTTGAAGTTCAGATAGATAGAATTAATGCAGCATAACTAAGAAATACAACAATTGCAGTTATTTGTTTAGTCTTGACTTGAATGACAAGGCTTTATAGCATGTACTGGTTTGCAGGTACCGTTACAACATGGAAGTAACTGTTCAATGGATGGTCCATGGCTGTATATGGACATTCTGACCATGACAAACAGGGACAGAGGCACTGGATTTTAGTTAGCAAAATCTCTCACACGATGGTCTGCCAAGCATTGAAAAGAGAACCAGCCAACTACCATGGAACAGTGGGTTGAGGACTTTCCCCTGTTGACCATTCAGTTATATCTAGGGCACGCTTGGTTAGCTGCCCTTTGCACAACATTGTTTTGCATGGCTTAAGAGTCATTCTGAATGTTATTTGCGATCACATTCTTCTAAAAATTGTACTGTTACTTTAACGGTATGGATATAGATTAATATTGTTCTTTCTGCAGTCTGAGAGACAATAGTGGGAAGACGGTAGTTTGCAAGAGTTGTAAATAAAATCAAAAATCGTAGGCAGCCCTGTGTTTTAGCTCCGTTGACTCTGCAAGTGACTTCTTACGGGTGCATTGGGCTCCCCTCAAATACTGACACATTGACTGGGAGCAGGGCACACTGGATTTTTTTTAATGGTCTGCATAGGCGTTTTACCTGGGTCAGCAGTTTGCCAGCAAGGATTTCCATCCCATCGCAGAATTTTTTTGCCACCCAGTTTCTAAAGAAGCTGTGTTGGATTCTGATTAGAAGGTTCAGAAAATGAGGCTTTGAGCACAGGTGAAGTTTTAAGCAACAGAAGTTGCAGTTTGGAAGATCACAAGAGAAGAAGATGTGGTTGTATTAATTAAGATGGATGCACAATACTGCCCAAACAGACTGCAGGCAGGGAGTTACATGATTCCTTTCACAAAATATTGCAAAAAACCTGATGAATGGACTATATAACAGTGAAATCTGAAGTGTGACTGCAAATATTGACACTGGTGGTCAGATAGGTGCCATAATCTTAGAGGTAATAAACCTTTCTGAACAGCAATTCCTAAAACAGATCACCTTTTATGATTACACTAACATTCTAAAATAATGTTATAAAAAATACAGTTATTTACTATACTATATACACACATAGTATAGTAAAATATTAACTATATCATGAAGCCACATGTGTAGATGAGGTATATCAGACAATAACTCAAATTTACATATTTTATAGAGGCTAGTGTCACAAGCATAGGTCATATTTAATCAGTTCTCACCAATGCTGTTTCAGTGAAACTGTAAGTATAGTTTTGGTTTTCAGAAGTTTGACATATAAGTCCATCCAGAACTGCCCATGCATTTTTCCTCTGTACCATCTTAGCCTCCTTAAACTATTAAAAAGGGAGATAAGAATTCTTTAAACATAGAAAGCAAAGATATGTTAATTTATACAGATTTGGGTAAATGAACAGCCGATGAATTCTTTGTAAGGTAATGTGTAAGTTCTGCATGGCTATTAAGGGGTAAATTCCTATTCCACTTTCCTGAAATCTTTCATGATGGATTGATTTAGATATCCAAGCCAGGTGTTTTCTGAATTTGAAAAGCAAATTTCTGTGGGGCCCTTTTGTGAAATTCAAATCAATAAACAATCTCTGATCAATTGCTGCTATTTCTTAATCTGCTTCCAACCTGAGATCATAAACTGTTTTCATGACAGTGTGCTTTTGTACCCCGTTTCTATGGAACTGCTGTGCTGCATGCCTGTGCCCTAACTAAATGGTAAGAGAATGATGGCAGAAATGATATTATGAGCTAAATCTTTGGCTAGTCTATAACCACCCCCCCCAAAAAAAATCCACTCTACCTCTGGAAGAACCCCCAGGTTTTAGTATTCTTGAGTTGATTGTGCTGCTGTCAAAGAGCTACTCTGTAAAATGACCATAATAAATTTGGGTTTAACATTCTTACAGGAGCAACAAAAAAACCCTATCCACTACTGTTGTGCTTCATTTCAAAAATGGAAATTACATTAAAATGGAGGTACTTGTTAAATTACTAGAGTCTTTATAGCCAGCACGGGGACTAGTTAAAGAAACTGCGTTGGATTCTGATTTAAAGGTTGAGAAAAACAGGCTTTAAACACAGATGAAGTTTTAGACAAAGCAGCCTTCACCCACATAATCCCACTAAAGAAGGACTGACAGCGCAGAGCAAATTCTACATATGGAAATGCTGACCAGACCAACTCATAGGGAAATCCTTTCAATTCTACGTAGGGATAATGCCATCGACAATAATTCCCTGCTGAGCTGGCTCAGTATGAATGAAATGTACAAATTTGCATGGGAAAAATCAGATTTTTAAAGAAAAATATTTAATCATAATATTTTAAAAAATATGATGCCTGATATTTACTTTTTAATATAGTGTTTCCAGGTGGCAATCTGTCCCAACATGTCAATTGAAACAACAGAGCTAAACCAGGCTTTAGGATGTTCAAAAATAGACAAAAAATATTTTGAGTAGCTTCTAGACATCAATTATAACATAAAAGATTATAACATAATGTCTGAATTAGATTTGACTATTAGAGTCAAAATATTCTGCTGTTAAAGACTGACCATTTACTTGTATATGACTGATATACAAGCCCTGAAATGCCTTACCTATAAGTATTACCCTTAAAATGCATGTTCTCTTATTTCTAGGAAGAGAAACAGTATAATAAACTGAGAAGTTAGGGTAGAAATTCTTTTAATACTGGAATTGCTCCTCTGGTAAGCATTCTGATCAAATTCTGATGACATGTTGTGGTCATGTAAAGATGCATTTATGCAACTTTTTTTTTTTCTTTAAAAATACCCACAGCAGTGTATCTTGGGTAGTCATGCAGGCTGTCTACAGTTTTGGTTTTTTTTTTTCTTTTTTTTTGAGGAAGATATCATCTTCAATGTCGATGATGCTGCGTACGTAGAAAATGCTCATCACTGTTCTGTCAGGATTGCTTCCAAACTTTATTTTTCACATAAATCATTTTTCTTTTGGTGCCATTGTGGTAAGTGAGAACTTCAGAATGCCTTTTAAAAAGATTAAGCATTTTGTTCAAGCTCAAATGTTTTTCAACACTGGAAGTAGGACCACGAAGCAATCTCTAATGGCTCTTAACCGTAAATTCCTTATTCAGTGGTCTCCTGTTTTCACTGAATTTCACTGAATTTTTAGAGTTGGAAGGGACCATAGAGATCATCTAGTCCAACTTCCCTGCTGAAGCAGGATTGCCTAGAGCTTGTCAGAGCACGTTACTCAAGACTGCATCCAGGCGGGTCTTGAAAATCTCCAAAGAAGGGGACTCCACACTGTTGGAGGTGCTATTTTTCTTCTCTCACCAGGTTTGTGTAGTGGAAAAGATGACCGCCAAAAGCTATCTGAGATTAACAAAATTAGCATGTGGATACTTCACCTGTAATGCTGCTTGCATTTGCAGACAAGGTATGCTCATCTACATAGAAAATACGCAAATGCAGGAAGCCCTGTATAACTTACGTGTTGGAGAAAGATGGGAATAGAGGAGGTATTTCTGGTCTTTAGCAAAAGCTTTTAATAAATTCTTTAATATTTGGACTGATATGTACATCCAGCAGAAGAACAATCTGGACCAGCTGTTTAAAGAAGCCACAGAAAGATCAGCAGAAATGCTAATAGAAATGATTAGAGGTGCTGAGAACACCGTTTGTTTTCTGACATGCTGCTGAATGTTCAACTCAGATTTCTTTTCATGTTCCACAATACTGAGGATTAGAGCTCTCTTCCCAATTATGCTGCCAGTATTCCATCTGCTGAGATTGCACTTTAGACAGATAAACTCATTCCATGCATGAGCCACTCAGGGCTCAGAATGAAAGTGATGTATTTTGGCCAGCGGTGAGAGATGATGGTTGGTGGCAGGTTCCAGGTAATACAGCGATGTTACAAGAAGCTGAACAGATGGCATACAAGGTAACAGGACACACAGCAATGCTGTGTTGTCTGATGGAAGGCTGTCTCTGGCAAAGTTCAACAGAGGTAGACTGAGGAAGCTGCTGGCTAGCAAAGAGACAAGGGGCAGTACAGATACTGGAATTCTGGTTTCAAACTCCTGCAGAGTGCCCAAGGATGCTCACTTTGTAAAGTGAAATAAAATATGATTTTAATAGTGAAACAAGGAAGCCTTTCAGGTGTAGAGCAAAAGTGCATAGTGCATGGTTTTGAAAAAGTTGATCTTCATGCTCCATATTTTGCAAAAAAATGCGTTGTCTCCTCTAGAATGTTCAGAGCGCTGGCATGTTGACTGCTGTAAAAGCTGTGACGACCACTAGAGGTCCTTCAATGAATTAGAAATAATTTAGCCCATTGCCTTTCAGTTTGCTGATTGTCTGGTTTGGGGTTTATTTATTTTATTTTGTTCCTAGTCATTAACAACATAAAAAATTAACTTTATAAGACAGCTAAGTACTGAATTTCTGAAGATAACTGACTGTCCATGTACCCTCTTAAGGTACACTGTCACTGTAGGTAGACCTAGGTGACTGCTGACATTTGAAAAAGAGTGCCAGTTAATTTGATTGGAAACTATACGTACACCTAGAAACCTGAATACTTTGTTGCGTGCTTTTCTGTGTCTTTAGGTAATTAATACCCTTAAAAAATCTGGTCCTAATTCTAATGTTCAAAACTTCAAAAATATTTATCTATATGACAAATGTCTATTTTCCATACAATTTCATTTATTTTAAATTTAGGTACTATAAAATTTCACCTTGTTGTATCAGTCTTTGACTGGTACAAGGACAGGTGTATTGTTTTTTTAAACATCAGGAGCAAGACTGAGAAACTCTAGACAGAGGAATCTAGTGAAGCAAAACTAAAGACAGGATAACTTTAAAAGTGATTTCTCTATTCCTATTAAAGTCTTCGTTCAACGTTTGAAGAAAACAACTTTATTTCCTTTCTTTTTCCACACCTCTGGATGTGACATCATGTGGGAAAAGAAATCTTGTGGCTATCCTGTAAATAAACTAAACCGCTTGGGATCTCTGGGATTAGGAATGGAACAGAAGAAGGTTATCAGGCAGCAAGACAGAGAAGAAAACTGGGAGAAGAATGAGCAGTTACAGCTCCTGTCAGGTAAGCGAAAGACCACAGAACTATAGAATGGGTTGGGTTGGAAGGAACTAGTTCCAACTCCCCTGCCATGGGCAGATGAAGAAGAGATATGCAGCAGTTCTCACCCTAAAGCCAAAGAAGGACAAGCTCTTCTTATCTATCATCCAAGTAAGAGAGGCAAGCTGAGAAAGAAAGTGAATGTGAACTAACACTTGTTTTCTTAGGGATGAGGACATACAGAGGACCTTCACACTTGTCAACAATCCCAGGACATAATGTCCCTAGGACTGTTTTTGCCAAATCACAACTGTTGAGAGGGAAGTTACTTCCAAGAGAATAGATGGTTTTCAATTAAAGTAAATATAATGTACATAAAGATTTGCAAAGTAATTTCCAATGTCACTGTGCCATTGAGTTGTTTTTTCACCAGCTACAACTATTCTACCACTTTGTTTGCTACTCACTACATATATCACTTAGCTTAATAATTGTTTTTGTCATTAGAACAGAAACAAATTTTCTTTCATAAAAGCCCTCTCTCAGAAATACTTGTAATACAATTTCTTCTTCAGTCATTTGATTTATTGCAAATGGAAAGTGAGCCACTAGAGTGCTTTTCAATAATTTATTGCTCTCAACATGCAAATCCACCTCCTAAGAATAACACATTTAGGAGAAAAATATCTATGTCATCTTGAAAAGATTTTTGGACAGCTAAATAGAGGGCTGTATCACAAGCATACCCACCTGTTGGAAACAACTATAGCAGCCTGACTATCTGTTTGCTACGATTAATGGGATGAAATTTAACAAGACCTGATGCCAGTAACACCAGGCGCAAGTAAAAATTGGGAGAGGAGCGGCTGGAGAGCAGCCCTGCAGAAAAGGATCTGCGGGTGGTAGTTGACAGCAGGCTCAACATGAGTCAGCAGTGTGCCCCGGCAGCCAAGAGGGCAAACTGCACCCGGGGTGCATCAAACGTGGCATAAACAGCCAGTCAAAGAGGTGATTATCCCACTATATTCCGTGCTGGTGCAGCCTCACCTTGAATACACTGTGCAGTTCTGAGCACCACAATTTAAGAAGGACGTGAAGGTCCTTGAATGTGTCCAGAGGAGAGCAGCAAAGCTGGTGGAAGGGCTGGAAGGAATGTCCAGTGAGGAGCGGCTGAGGACTTCAGGCTCGTCCAGTCTGGAGAAAAGGAGGCTGAGGGGTGACCTCATTGCTCTCTACAGCTTCCTGAGGAGGGGAGGTGGAGAGGGAGGTGCTGATCTCTTCTCCCTGGCATCCAGCAACAGGAGACTGGAAATGGCTCAAAGCTGCATCAGGGGAGGTTCAGACTTGACATCAGGAAGCATTTCTTTAGTGAGAGGGTGGTCAAACACTGGAACAGGCTCCTCAGAGAGGTGGTGGATGCCCCAAGCCCGTCGGTGTTTAAGAGGCATTTGGACAATGTTCTTAATAGCATGCTTTAACTTCTGGTCAGCCCTGAAGTGGTCAGGCAGTTGACAAGAGGATCACTGTAGGTCCCTTTCAATTGAAATAGTTTATTCTAGTCTAGTCTAATAAAACCATGGCATATTTTGAGAATATAACTGATGTTTACCCCAGGAATTATTTCATCTAAAAAAAATTTTAAAAAAAGTTATTTTAGTTGTCTTTAGCAGTTTTGGCAAATACACAGAATTTCAAGCTGTATTTTTTTCTAAATAAAAATAGCAAGTTCTAAGATAGTTCATAAATAGAATGTTGGCCACAACAACTTTAAAAGATTTAAAAAAAAAAATCTGTATGAAAGTGTTATGAGCTACAAGTGTTGTACACATGGATACTGAACTCTAATCTCAAATATTTTATCAAACTACGGACATTTTCCTAAAGATTAAAAATATGGAATTATTTGCCAGATACGCAAGTCTGAAGCAGCTTCAACTGAAAGACTTTCTTAAAGACAACTCTGAGGAACTTCGTGTGTTTCCCAGAATAACTGCTTTAATCTGCGATGCAATGCATTACTAACCGGAGTTATGAGCAGAGCTGTTGTTGCAATCTGTTTTGGTGATAACTTCACCTGCAGAATTGATCACTTCCTGTGGCCCCTTTTCTGATCAATAGTGGCAGCAGCAACAGTTGGTTCGTTAGTTAGTTAACAAACAGCTAACTTGATTCCCAAGTAGCAATCTCTCACTTCAGTGCCTCAGACAGGTTCTTGTCTCAGCCTGACTTTACTGTGGCTTTGGTCGGAGAAGAAACGATACAGAGAACAGCCTGTGGAGTGTTTATACCCAGGTTCTTCACTGACTTAAGTTAGAACAGATGATCGGTACACTTAATCAAATCAAAAGGAGCTGAAGGTTTTAGCCCTTTTTAAGAGGCTTTCAGCCCAGTAGCTAACAGGATCAATCTCTAAATGCTAGAGTAATCGTTTCTTTCCTTTCATTTCTTTTGATGTCTGAGAACAATACTCTTAGCTATGCTGACAAATACATCAGTAAAATTGAAATAGGAGAAAAACAACCAAAAAAATGCTAGCATTTAACCGTTCTTTCCTGTGGGCACAGTCAGTTTGGTCAGATTCATTTATTTCGTCACCTCGATTCCTGTCTGTCTCCTGGAAAGTTCTCTCTTATGACTATAAACAATGTAAAAAAAAATGGGAGGGAGAGTTTTATAGAGGTCTCTGAAACATAGACCTTTCAAATCTTTCCAGCTTTGCAATCTCAGTGGAGTAATCCATTGAGTCAACAGAGGTCTCTAGCCATAGAACTAAAAGAGATCACAGGGGTCATGCCTGGAGAAAGGTATGGAATTGCTGTTACTGTCTGAAAGAGACTGCACAATCTCTTGGGCAAACTCTTCAGTGAGCAGACCAGATGGGATTGCATCCAGAAGCTGACAATCTGACATTCCATTCGGTAACAACATTTAATGTTTTCCTGCTGGTACCTGGCTGTTCAGCAAAGCTTCAATTTTGAACTGGGGGAAGAAATCCTGAAAAATATAGCCCCAAGAAAGATGCCTTGGAGGCCTTCAGAACAGGACATACTGAGGTGGGAGAAAAGTAAGAAGAGCTCCTTCCGTCATTATGTGAAGAATGGAGAGAGAGAAGGAGGCAAAGAAACTAGGAGAGCAGCTATATATCTGGTGGGAAAGTTTTTCTGAAATGTCAGCCTGTAAAATGTCCTAGTAAGAATGCATCATTATTTCATGAGCATTGCACGCATGTGTCCTTATCATGAATCTTTCTTTGTTGTAATACCTTTCTGCCATAAACACTTCTAATCATATCAGGCTTTCTCCCCAGTATCAAATTGTTCATTTAATATAGAATCCAATCAGATAAATTGGATGACTCTTAAATATTGTATGAACATACTGTATCTACATGGAACACATTTGTACTCATGTACCTATTATAAGGATTTGAGGTAATCTGTTTGGTTATGAATTGTGTTTACCTTGGACCTAAAATACTACTTGTAAGCCCTTATGTCATTTCTTTACCTGCATTTTGAAGCAGAATTCCAAGAGAAGTTAGCATAATTTCATAACATTTTGGCTATTATCTTGGAGGTAATAAGGAGATGCTTCTACTATAACACACCCTTTCTAGTCTGCAGCAAAAGAAAAGGGTGGGGCATTTAAGCTACATATCACCTAGTTCCAGATGATGACGAAGACAAAGAAGTCTTATGGAAGAGAGGCTAAGAACTTATAAAAAATAATAAGAACTAATCTACTTGGTCATTTTCACCCAAAGCAGGTAGAGCAACTGCAGAAAGGAGTCCTGTCACATTAAACAGATAGACTTCTAGTCATTTGAAAGAAAAAAAGCTCATTGCATTTAGTTACTGTTTTCTAACCAATAAATCTGCTACCATGTAAGTAAAGACAGATCATAGAATCATAGAATCATTCAGGTTGGAAGAGACCCTTGGGATCATCGAGTCCAACCATCTACCCTACTCTACAAAGTCCTCCCCTACACCATATCCCTCAGTACCGCATCTAAATGTCCCTTAAACACATCCAGGGACGGTGACTCAACCACCTCCCTGGGCAGCCTATTCCAATGCCCGACCACTCTTTCTGTGAAAAATTCCTTCCTAATGTTCAGTCTAAACCTAACCTGTTGGAGCTTGAAACCGTTCAATCATCTTTTCGTTCTTTTGCCACTCACTACATCTTTGCCTTCACATCTATGTATGCCCAAAGAACTAAAACATAGCCCAAAATGTCCGTGCAAATTGAATTCTTCTTGAAAGTGTGCTTAAACAACAAAGGGGCCTGAAGAGTCAACAACAGGCACAGGAGTCCGTTTGTTGAACTGTATGTTCAGTTTCAGAAGGGAGCATTAAAGTTTGCACCTCACAAATTCAAACACAAATGAAGCACCTGGAGTCTTTTCAGATTCCAGAAGCTTAACACATACCAGGCCCAGTGGACTGGGAACAAACAGCACAATCTGGTAAGTGTCCAAGGGGCAGACTGACCTGGTCTGTGGTAGCATTAACTCACGTATTACATTGTGTTTCATTTGGTCATGACAGATGTGGCTGCAGTTCCTTTGGCATTTGTAAATCCTTATAAAGCTTACATCTGTATATGGCCTTTAAAATCCATGGTTTAAAATGTATTCACTTGCATGTTAATTCACACAAAGGACTCGAGTAATGTTCAAGAGAATGCCTAACAGTAATTAGAGAAATCTTAGGAGATTTATTATTGTAATGAATAATTTTTCATATTAGCAGTATTACTCAGAGTTGGATTGTAACGATATAAAAATACAGCCATGCAGGAAAAAGAATGTTTCAACAGTGTGCTTTTGTTCTCCAGAAACTTGTGCTGCAGAATCATCTTTCAAGATGTTACGAGAGAATGAAAAATAAAGCTCGCAGTAACTTGAAAAAAGAGAACATCTGAATAGGAAGGACAAAGAAACAGAACGGAAAAAGTTAAATGAGGTAGAAAACAAAGAAAGCTTTGAATTTGTAAAGCAAGGTGTACCTCTGGCAGAATCATCACCGTATTCATATCCCAATTTTCCTTTACACAAAGCCTCCTGTTTCAATCTTCTGTTAGTCTGGAAATCAAAGCAGATGATCAAGACTAAATTACTTGAAATGCAGGCATTCATATACAGAGTCATCCTTTCAAGAAAATTGTTCTTGCCAAGTAAATTTTAGAGACAAACATCAGTGCTCCATAAACATCACTGCAATGCTTACATACTCACCAATGCTTTAGGGTAATAAACACCATGGTTTTTTTGACTAGAAGAAATGGTTACATCTAGGTTTAGATTACCACAATCTATATACCTCAATCAGCAGCTCAATCAACAGAGTGCTACCTGAAGTCAATCTACAGTACAGAGGGGAAGAAGCATGAGGATTTAGTTGGTTACATTCTAAGGCAAAATACATCTACATAGAGCTCTGACTCCAACAATTTATCTAAATAATTACATAGACTACCTTGAGGTAAGGCAGCTTTAAACTCGGTAGAAGCTGGGCAGTGGAGCAGAGTGAAGAGAGCAAGACGGAGTATTGCCACAGGACCGTTTTATCCATATTTCAACAAACCCTTACTTTTTTTTCTTTTTTGGGGGGGTGGGGTTTGTCATGTAGAATTTTGACATAGAACGGTAACTTGTAATGATCAGGGGAAGGGTCATGACAGAAAATACAGTTATTTGTTGTATAGGTTAGTATTTATGATTTCAAACTCCTCCAATTAACCAAAAATACAGCTCAGAGATGGAAATCAAGTTCCTTCTAATGGACTCATTTTAATTTTTCTTATTAAATTTTTCTTTAACCTTTAGAGCATCTTTACTGCTTTATTAAAATTCTTTGATTTAGGGATAGCATAGTCACAGCAAACTCATTAGACTTCGTTTCAATTCACATTGATTTTAGCCCCTTGCCTTGGTAAAGTTTTTACTTGACTTCATCCAGAACATAGTTTCAAAGCTGCACATGAACAGCTGGCTACCTGCTGTGAGGGTAGCTCCATGTGATCCTCAGCCTTTGTGCTGAGTCCCTTTGATCTGGTTAAACTGACCTGTACCATGAAATGACTTCATTTCTTGCTGCCACTCACATTCACCTTGTCTCATGTGCTTGGAACTATCTCCATCTACTTGTATTCTAAATATTTGTCTATACATACAGTTTTTCAGCAGAGTTATAATGACCAGTCCCCAGTGTGTGGAGACAGGATTTACCAAGCAGAAGTTCTTGTTTCTAAGTCTGTTTCTGAGTTTCTTTAGCTCCTGGCTGTTCTCTTCTGATTTTTTTTCTGTTTTGGTTTGGTAGAGCTAAAAATGAATGAGGGGGACTTTGTGGAACCTGCCATTACGGCACTCAGTGAAAATTGCACCAGATGAAAGCCTAGAGCAACTCTTGTGGGAAACCACATCAAGAACCGCTCTGTGTATATTTACACAGCAGCCTATTAAGTTTTATTCTTATCTGACATATGAGTATGCCCTCCATAATCTTCCTCTGTAATTTGAAATTGTAGAAGTACAGTTTAATGTATCTTTTTTAGCTCAGAGAACATGTTCTTCTCAGAGAATTTCATAGGCTGCTTGGGAAATTTCCCACAGATGTAACTAAGGAAGGATGGGCTAGCCTGTCAAAATTAGAAGAAAAGTAGAGTAAACCAAGATCAGCAACTTACACACTTGTCTTTTAAACAATCTTTGTGTCTGTTTGTATATATCAGGGAAGTGTAGAACCTGAACCTTTGTATTAAACCAAACTATAAACCCAGTCATTTCTTCTCTACAGATATTGTGTCATGAGAGGGCTCAAGGCACAATGTTGGCTGTCAAATCTTCCATATAGAAGAACAATTTGTTCGACATGTAGAACACGAAGAAACGTCTCACAGACTTTCCCTTGTACTTTAAACAATGTAAACTTTTCAAGTTGTTTACTCAGAAAATGTAATTGAGATCCAGCAGGTGGTTTTCCATGGCTTCACACTGCATAAGATCTGCAGCTCAAAGAAAAAAAAAGAGCAACCATCTTGCTCTGAGATGACACAGTGATGTATCTTCCAACTGAAGGAAAACATGGTATCAACAGTTCCCATGCAAAGTAACTCAAGCACACTCCTCCATACTCTATGCTTGTCAGTATCTATACAATTTGGCAGGTTTGGATAACTTCCTTGGCTCCTCACTTCAGCCTCACCCTTTCCATCTAAGACTGTAATTTTCAGGCCACTCTTAAAAGGCTCTGTTGTAGACCTAACATTTATAGCAACCCCTATGATATATCTAGACAAGGTTGGCCTCTCTTCAGTATCTGTAATCTCTCACTTCAGAGCTCATATTTGAAGTCCTTGATTCATTGTGGTTTAAAAAACTTTGAAGCAAAATTCACTCTTTGGCAATGAGGAAAGCCACAGGCTTCTGGCCCTTTTGATCAATCTGATGCCTAGGCATGCAGAGGCCTTCCTCCATCTTAATAGGCATGTCCCTGAAATAGCAGACATGGTACACGTTAACCACCTATTCACATTTCAGGAGGACATTAACTGAAAAAACTCAACAATCAGGAGACACTGTTTTCAAAGACTGCATATCCTTGAATACCACTGTTAAACAAGGAAGGCATCAGTCCAGGAGAGCTTTCTTTTCAGATGCTCTGGCTTTGGGAGAAACAGCTCCGAAGTATCTGTGGCCAAAGCTTTATACTATGAGTGTTAAGAAAGTAAGACAGACAAATATGGGAGAGTCAGAACCTAGTGGGAAATATTAAGGTCTTCCATATTTCCAGACAAATGGTCAAACTTGAAACCCGTGCTTTACAGAAATTTTAAGTTGAAGTGCTTCCTTTAATAAATAAAAATCAGATTTCTCTGGAGTCATTACTGGGTTACAGCAGACGTTGCAAAAAAAAAACCCAGTTCCCTACGCAGGGAGCAGGAGTTCAGATTCCTTCTTGAAATTTTTGCAATTCTCCTTCATGATCCCTTTCTACAGCATAGGGCAAACAATGAAATTATTGTTTCATCCTGGAATGGCATTTTTTAAGTAAGTTTGAGATGGGTGTTGTAAGGATCTAAACCACAAGTTTTATTTTTCACATTAAAATAAAGGCTATGAGGATTACAGTTTCAGATGCCTTAGAGATTTCAGTGCTGCAGTGCTCAGCCAACATGGAAAAATTTAATTTCAAATATCTGTTACACAGTAGGATCTGTACCATCCCTTATGGCAATACCCTGATTTTTGTTTTTGCTTGTGTCCTTTGCAAATTCTGACAACATTCTCCAGAATGCTAGTCAGTCAGAATACTGCGCAGTTGATGCATCTTTCCTGTTTTGGTGTAGATACAGGAATAAAAGATCACATGATAATTAGGAAATATATCTGAGAAGGTTAAGATAATATAAACAAGTGAAAAAAGTATCACTTTTTAAGAACATAGCATATGACAGAGAAGAATGATTCAGACCAAACTGATTAGTAATTGTTGTGTGACTCCTGATAACAAAGAGAAGGGAAAAAAGGCATTTCAGCAATTAACTTCAATGAGATACAGTTACAGCGAGGCTCCTCCCTTTATTCCCTAGTTTGGATACAACCCCTGTGGATTTGCTGACCATTAGGCAGACAGCCAAACGAGTCCTGTCTAGTTGTTGCTTTAGGCTCCTCAGTTCTGCTCCTAATAGAGCAGTACTCCTTACCAAGCTTATTTTTAGAGCAACAAAATTAAAAAAAATCTGTTACTTCGCTTGAAATGGTGAATTGAAAAGCAGAGGTTTAGTTAATTAAGTGAACGAGGGAAGTACTGTATCGTATTATAAGGATTAGAAAATGGAGTATGGGGAGAGAAGAGGAAGTAACCAAGTAATCTACAACCCTATTAAACTAACTTTAATAGTATACAAGGTTTTAAAACCACAGCATAGGAAAGACAAGTAACACATCAAGGTAAATGGAAAGTTGAAACAGTGAAGAGTAAAAAATCGTTTTATGTGAAGCAGACTATATAAGATCTATCTAGCTGCCTTTTTCAGATAAAAACAACTCCTCCTTTTTCTAGTTAAAATAAGCCACGTGAGCCTAATTTTGATGTACCTTATTAAACCATTTATACATTAGCCCATCAAAAATTAGCCCGTAATGAGAAAAAGGCTTCACTGTGAGAGAAACTAAGAATTTAGAGGTAGGAAATAAACAGGAATCAGATCAGTATTACAGAGAAAAACACAAATTCCTTGGTGTTGTATGGATTGTACTGTCTTCACTACCAGGGCAGAAAAACAATGATTCAACCTGTTGCATTAAAAGGGGAAGTGTATGTTTGGAGGAAAGTTACCAGCAGAATTCTCTAGGATTAGTTTGGAGACTATAAATAGCGGATAGTATCATAGCTAATTTTGGTACAGCGTGTGTGCTTATGACATTTTCTGATGACAAAGTCTGGAGGCAGTGTCAAACTAGAAAAGGCTTGGAATATCATAAAGGTCATTGAACTTCAGTTACTGAAAGGGGATGAGGCTAAAGTGTACAAAGTGCAGGGCTGGAGACTTTGGAATTAATAACAGGAATTTTCTATTACCAGCTAATAGTTCATAGTATAGAAGGTAAAAAAAACCACTAGTATATTAATCTGTTGCAGCAGAACTACATACTACTGGGGAGATTAAGCTAAGAAGCCTTCCCCACAGTTTTCCTACAGACAAGCAAGTGTACAACATATTATGTGAGAATTCATTATGACCTTTTCTGAAATAGTTTAAAATGAGTGACAATCTTGATAGAGAAGATTGAAAGGATTTACCTTATTCCACTTATTACCTTATTTCCTTATTTAAAGAAAATCTGAGAAAATGTTTACTATTGCTCTCCAAATATACTGGGAGCATAAGAGAAACATCAGAAGGAAAGATACTTGAAGTGGAACTCAGTATCAGCATAAGATCACCTGAGTAAATTGCCATGAATATTTTTCATGGAGATGAGAAAAATTTCCAACTGTCAGGGACATAAAGTAACTGCAACAGCTTCCCAAGAGGGGTATGGAGGCAAAAACACCCCAAACCTGTTTTAAGATGAAAGTTTAATAAGTTTACAAAAGGGATTATATGACCTGTTTAACTGCTGCGGGAAGGAACTAGACTCCATACTCTATGAAATCTTTTCTGATTCTTTGTTCTTTTTATAAAAAAGCAGATGAGAAGGCTTAAGCAGTGAAGGAAGCAAAAGGCAACATGAAGATTTCAGGAACAAAATTTAAATGAAATGCAGCTGTGATCTGATCACCTGGACCTAAGTTAGCTGGCAATAAGGCAAACTGTCTTCTTTAAAATTTTGGAAAACATTACTATTCTGTTTCTTTTACAGCATACTCAGCTGCTCTTACAACTACAGTTCTGGGACATTTCCAAAGCTGCTGCAGAAGATAGATTTGTGTCCTCTCTGAGCTGTTCTACTTCTGTTTCAGTTATAGCAATTGAGGGCCTGCTTTCACTATACAAATAGTCCAGAGCCAGAACTTCTTTTGGTAAGGATCCTGTATACCCCCCAAAAATCCCACATTGCTCCCCAGGGATATTCGTAGCAACGGCCTTCAAGTCTTAGCCCAAAAAGTGTCTGGCAGAATGGAACGGAGTTCCTGTAATTTATATACCTATGACACCTTTCTATAGCTGCACAAGACCGAAGGGTTTTTTTTTGCCCTAAAGCTTAGCTGTTTCTGCCAAAAAGAGCAGTTAGTCCCATAACAAACAATGCTCTTTATAAACCTTTCCATGAGCATCTTGTAAACAACAGAGGGAAGTCAAAAGCTACAAGCGGTTCTTGAACTCCCTTATTTACACTGGAAACAATTTTCAAAAGTCTAAATAAAGTAACTCAGAGCCAATTTTTTACACGCCTCCATCTTGGTTCTGCATTTTGGTGCCCTTGTTTGGCTCGATGCTCGTCTCTGGTTATAACCGACTGCCACCGTTGTGCTGCCTCCATCGCTGCAGGTAGCTGGATTCATTCCTTGCAAGAGGCATGCTCTCACTGGAGCAACCTCCCCTCAGATGGTCTTTTCTACAGCCTCCTCAACACAGGTGAACCCAGGGTATGCATTTGGGACTCATTTTATTGTCCCAGATTTGGGTTCTTTTAACCCGATGTGCAAGAAGCCGATATATACCCAGAGGCAAGGTATTCGTTTCATTTTTGCCAAAAAGAGCAGTTAGTCCCATAAAAAAACAATGCTCTACATAAACCTTTCCTTGAGCATCCTGTAAACAACAGAGGGAAGTCAAAAGCTACAAGCAGAGATGGGTGCTAGGTGGAAACTCCACAAAGCTAGCACAACTTGGCTTATACATTGTAAAGTTTATATTTCACAAAAATGGACTAATTGGCATATTATACTTATCATTGACGGCTCATGATTTCACAATAAGCTCCTATCAGCTACCTGTATTCTCCCTTCAAATTAAAGGCAGAGCACAATTGTAAACTACTAGGCATGCCTAGTGATTAGGGGTGTATCGCTTAAGATTTGGAGGGGTGGTTTTCACTTTATAATGAGCTAAGTTCACCTAAAGGGCACATACTTTTAATTTTCAACACTTTGTAACAACCAGCGACCTTGCATTTTGGAGGGAATGCCCCAGCCCTCAGAAGAGCTGAGCCGCCTCCCTTGCATCCGTTTGCTCTCTACAGGCTGGCGCAGCGCACATTGTTTTCTTTGATTGCCCAAGGTCTTTTCTCCCTGAGCAACATCTTACTTGCTTTGCCTTCCTCAATTTGGGCCAGTCCCTGCCTCAGGCGGCTCTGAGGGGGCAGCTCTCACCTTCGGGGCCTCCCGCGGTGTCTGTCCTGTCAGCCATGTCTCTCCCCGCCTCCAGGCCAGGCCTCTCCCCGCCTCCAAGGCCAGGCCTCTCCCCGCCTCCGGGCCAGGCCTCGCTTGTCACCGACCCCTGTGCCCGGGCAAGTGCGGGAAGCTTCAGGTAGTCCTGACCTCGGCTAAGGGGGGGCGAGGTTGCCCTGTGGCGACCGGACATGGTGGGTCCCCCCGAGGCCGTTGGGCGGTGCGCGGGGGCCGGTTGAGGGCCGTTGGCCTCGGCCGTTGGGGTGTCGGCCGCGAGGCAGCAGCCGGGGGCGGAGAGCAGCGGCCCGGGGCAGAGGGGCTGAGGGACCGGCCTCGCTGAGGGCCTGGAAGCTGTGCCGGAGCCTGGCCGAGAGCGGGTCGTGGGGACACACCGCTTCGGAGCGCCGGTCAACTCGTGAGTGGCAATGCCAGCACCTTGAGGAAGAACCCATCGCTCCTGGCTTGTCCCCTGTCAGGAAAACCTCACCCTTTCCCTCTTATTTCTAGTTAAACCCTCCAATTCATAGAATCGTGGGATGGTTCGGGTTGGAAGGGACCTTAAAGATCAAATAAATACCAAATAGAATTTATTATATTTATAAAACTTCTTAAATATAAGAAGTTCCACCTAAACATGAGGAGGAACTTCCTTACTTTGAGGGTGGCAGAGCCCTGGAAGAGGCTGCCCAGGGAGGTGGTGGAGTCTCCTTCTCTGGAGACATTCCAAGCCTGCGTGGACACGTTCCTGTGCAACCTGCTCTGGGTGGACCTGCTTTGGCAGGGGGGGTTGGACTAGATGACCTCCAGAGGTCCCTTCCAATCCCATATATTTCTGTGATTCTGTGATCATCTCATTCCAAACCCCCTGCCCTGGGCAGGGACACCTCCCACCAGACCAGGTTGCTCAAAGCCCCATCCAGCCTGGCCTTGAACACCTCCAGGGATGGGGCATCCACAGCTTCCCTGGGCAACCTGTTCCAGTGTCTCACCACCCTCACAGGAAAGAATTTCTTCCTGAGAACAACAACAAAAAATTATTCAAAACAAAGCAGCACCCTTCTCCCTGCAAATACCAGCAAGTTTATCCATGACTCCTTTCTGTGCGTTCCTGCAACTTATGCTTTTCCACCAAGACATTTCACTGTAAGGTCATGGCTTGTAAACTCTTCGGGTGGTCTCCTCAGGCGGCCAAACATGCAGGCTGTGCTTTTATTTTAGGGAGAAATGGGAAAAGCGTTTGATTACAAAGGATGCTCAAACAGGCCTCTCTAATTTCTTCCCACTTTAGGCTATAAATGTAGCTGAAGATTACAAAGGGTTGTAAAGTAAATACTGAAAGACAACATTTACAGTTTTCCACACAGCTACGCCCTAAACCAATAATATATGGAAACCTGTCCAAAACTTTGAAGTGCTGTTATAGTTTGTTATATGACAAAACACTGGGGTTTCTATGTATTTATTTAGCCACCTACCACTCCCTCACCAAGTTTTAAAATCCATTTGTTTACTGTATAGAAAAACATAATATTAAGGGGAGTTGTATTTTCAAGTTATTTGTATTACAATAACATTAAATGAAAGCAATTTCATGCTGACAATGTATCTTTGACTTGTACTTGCATGATAAAATCAAGATCTGCTTTAATCTCTTTTGGAGGGTGGGGGAAGGAAACCTTTGATCTGATACACCTATTTTCTCCTTAATTATTTTCCTCCCACTGAATGTTTTTCCTATGATTCTGGCAAGAAACTTTTTTAAAAGAAATTCTGACCTTAGGTCCCATTAAGTAAAAAAAACCAAAACAAAACACAAAAAGACAGATTATTAGTAATATTTGTGCTTATTTGGGAGTGCATTGAAGGCTGCAGTTGATACAAATGATCTAATTTAACCAAATTATGTAATAAAGCAATACTGAGGATGAGGAAGATTTCCTTTCCCTATTTAAATTCTCTATCATCTGGATTATAATGGCTCATACCTTCCAAAACCAGATTCTATTATTGCAGCTGATGGAATTATATTTGAAGACCAGATCTTTTTTCGTTTGGTTTTTTTTTTTTTTTTGCGTTAGGGATTTGTCAGCTTGCACTGCCCACTTTGTGTTTTAATCTGTTTTTCCAAAGTGTATCTCATTTGCAGTTCTCTGTGATGTTCCCAACCTAAGCAAAATTGTACTCTTGCTTCAGATAGATATCCTACATTGTGATTTCACTTTAAAGGAGTGTCAGCATATTTAGTATGAGTTAAATCTCAGATCTATCTCGTATAGTTTGGTCTACTGAATTTTATGGAAACACCTTAATGGATATGAATTATCTCAGCCAGGTGCTGGCTGAAGGATCAGGATGGTTATTTCTCAGGAATAAATGGTAAACTGTTCCAGTAGGATTGAACTTGATATTAACCGTGTAATGTAGCTTTTCTTTTTTGCTACCTTTATAAGAAGGCCCTTCGGTTTATATGGGAAAGCTTGAGTAGAATCCACTGAAGTCATGTGTAGTTTGGCTGCTAAGGATTTGAGGAAAGCTAAAAGCAAACATTTGGTTTAAACACTGGATTGCAGTCGTGTGTTCTTGGAACAAGAACAAAAATATTTTGCCATTAAATGAAAATATTTTTAATTACAGGAGAAACCACACTGAGCCTGTGATGCCTGTTTGAACCTTTGTGTCTACAGAAATTCATTAACAGTAAATTCCAAGTGTTTCCATCAGATGGCTACTATGCATTGGATGGGATTCTTAGTGCAAATAATTCTACAGTACTATATGATAAGTTCTTCCTAAAATTAATAGAAGCTATGTTGCCTCATTTTAAAGAGTTCTGACGATTGCTTATGCATCTAAAATTTGTATTATGCACCTAAAAATTATTCAGATCCTAGTGCTCCGTGCAGAGGTGTATACCAGCATTGATAGGTATGTGCTCTAGACATCCCTATATGCCGTGAGAGATAACTCAAGTTGTAAAGTGTAAGTTCTGTGAACATGCTACAACCTTTTTTTAAAAGGAGGTATTTATAGGCAAGCTAACCTGAAATTTAGTGTTTCTGCAATAGAAAGTTACAGCTTGCAAAGAGCATACAATTTCTGTCTTCTGTAATTTTAGACAAGAAGGGTGTAATACTAAACCAGTTAAAACCACTAAGCCAACTGCAATTACTCAAGTAATTTACTGAGATTACTCAAGAGCATAAGTGTGGGTACTTGTGAATGTGCCATGGATTTATCATACCCACAAGGAGTTCTCACCTCAGCTCTCAGTTTCCGAGGAACAGAGTAGAATTTTCCAAAAGTATTGCTTTCCCTATAGCATGTATGTATTAGGCTCAACCCTGGTTTAATGGAATTGTGGCATGCTACTAATACTGCATGTCATTTCACTGCCTAAAATTATTGAAGAATATTTGAACTTTTATAACTGTAGCAATGAAGATGAAATGAAGATGGCCCTCCATGAACTGGAAAGAAAGGCTTCAGGAACAATATTGTCCGTATGTCTTTCAAAGTTCCGTATTAAGATAGCTGAAGAAGGTAGGTTTTTGGGATGTAATACTCCCCCAAACACTGATCCTGTCTAAAAGTTTCTTGACTCAACCATCAGTGCAGCCAAAACATTATGTGTGTGTGTATATGCAGGCTGCGTCACTTTAGGAACAGTCAAGAGAAATTTTTGTTTGTTCTTTGAGAAACACCACTGACAGCAATCCAGATCATAAGAGTCCCCTCCCAATGACAGGAACTGAGTGGGTACTACAGACTGTGAGGAAAAAAAAAAAAAAGACTAAATTTGAAGTGAGAGATTGTTCATTACTGTTCACTAATTTCAGATTATTTTAGATTGAAGCTGTACCTCATCGCCTCTTTGAGGACACAGAAGATAAACTACCTCTAACCTGTTCTTTGGAGAACCCAGGTCTGTCTGACAGGGTAAGATTCATATCATTTAACTTTAGCTGGATATGTATCAGAACTGAGCTAGTTGCCTGCTCTTCTAGAGTTATAAAAAAGAGAAATGATTTATCCAAGCTGGTTTTGAATGGGGTGTGTTAATTTCTGTCTTTTTATATTGGCTAAGGAAAGCCTACATGACTTTCAGTAAATACCAAAGTTTTAGAAAGCCAAACCAGAAGAGATGAATTTCAGAATCTGCAACTTGGCTGCATCTCTTTCATATAAAGATTAACAATTTTGAAGCACAGCTTTAATCCTTCAAGAGTTAGCTGCATGAAAGTGTGTGTGTAAACAAATATCTAATAATAAATATTTAATATGTAAATATTTAGGTGGTTATAGTGAAGAATATGTGGAATCGGGCAACCCTTGGGAAGTTTGCAATAGGACATTTAAGTCAAATGATAAACCATAGCTATTTGAACAAGTTTGATCTATTTTTATCTCTATAAATGTGATCTATCTAAAGGCAAGCTACATGAGAGTTTATGGGGCAACTGAAAAATAGTGGGCTTTGTATTGTAATTATTAGCATACATTTTATTGGTCTCCTCCCTCTTTACAGGTCTTTTCGGACATGCTTCACTAAAATGGAGGGTGAGTAAATACATCTGGATTTGGTACGGAATATTAAACTGAAATCAAACAGTCTAAGCTGAACTCCATTTTCCAGCACCTAATCTATTTATCAATTCAACAGTACGGCTTTAATTATAGTAACATGATTTGTAATATGTTAAAGCAGTAGGAAAGGCTATGCTAGATGTGGAGCAATACATAACAAGAAAGCAGGGGGGAAAAAAAAGGAACAATGCAGGTTTTACTTGGAGATTCTAAACTCCAAAAGACTCTCCATAGCACAAATTAAAATCCTGGAATGCCTTGAGTGTTTCCTGAGAAGTTAATGGTGTTAAGGCATCTTGAGAAACACCTTTAAATCCAGCTGTTTTTACGTGCTTTAGCATGCAATCCCTTTACAGTCGTCAGAGTAATTATGCTTTATATGTAAGATTTTTTTCTCATTTATATAGTTGACCTAATGTTCCAATGTCTTATATGCTATAGAACGTGAACAGAAAAATTTGTATATTGGTAATTGAAGTGCATTGTAGAGCTGTAGAGTTATGTCTGCAGTGTTTTGAAGAGAAACTCAAGCTAGATTCAAATGAACTGGAAGCAGCGTAGCCATGGCAGCAAGCAGTTCAGTGTCAGCTGTAAAATCTGCCTGTGAAGGTAAGTAAATATTTGGACAACTTGCTGGCACAGAGTCTTTGTGCTACAACAGTTACACTACTTAGCTATTTTATATGCCGCTCAGGATGACCTCAGCCTAAGAAGGCAGCAAAGCTGTACTTTGTTGGCTGCTCAATGCCTTGCAAAACAGGCTTAGAAGGGCTCATGAAATGAAAAACAAACGAAAAACTATACCAGTTCTTTATAAGTATCTGTGTATTAATCTTTTAGTCAAAATGTGAGACTGTAACAGATGCTTATTCCTAGTCTTGAGCTGTCAGTACCTTCTCCCTCTCCACTACTCAAGTATTCCACATTACAGAGGAAGTGACAGCAACTATCAGTGCATCCAATAAATATTACCAGTTCCTGTATGTATATGTTTTCTATAAACAATGTATTTATATATTCATCTAATTATTGAGATAATCACTTTACATTCTTATTTTTGTTTCTGCACTGTTAAAATGAAGAGTCCAAGAGGACTGGTGACTTTGGCCAGTACTGTTTCAGGGTGCCCATTAAGGCCTGATTCCATTCTCCTTGACAATTACAAACCTAGATCATTTAACAAAGTTGCTTCATAGTGTAGCCCCTACACAGGGGAATATACATGTGGTAAGATGTTATTCAATGTGTTGAAGGGTGTTACTCTTAAGCCTCTAGGACTGATCATTTAATATCCACATGGTTTTGTTTCCTGCTCTGGAACAACATAAGCAGGCTAGCACTTCTAAGGCAAATAGATATCCCACTAAGGTGCCTTCTGAGGCCTGTTATCTAAACTTACTTTGTGCCACTGCTTTTATATTCGGTGTCTGAAGGTGGTTTTTACATGGTGACTGAGGTATTATTAGCAAACGAATAATTGTTAGAAATCACTATAGCTAAGCCAGCTGACTTCACTATTCTGCTGCCCTTAAAATGGATTTCAGTAAAGGTTTTTTTCTAGAATCTAATTTGGTTTAGACATGAATAATTTACAGACTTCTTTTACAAGACACCACAAAGGATCAATACAGATATAAAACATACCCACTACTGTATATGCCAGCTATTGCAAAATGCCACACTGTTCTTTTTGCAGAGCAAACTGCAAACATATGCACCAATTCAATACAGATTATTTTCTTTAAATCATACAAGCTATTCATTATTTCAGTAGCTAATAGGGATTTTTAGTTCTTTTATCTTTCTTCTAATTACAAAGTCAGGTTATCGACACAAAAAAAGCGCTACTTTTCAGTGTTCAGCTTGGGGAACAATAATGGCTCTTCATTTCTCAGGATTTATTTCTATTTTAAATCTGTATACGTAAGCTAATAATTAGAACCTGTGGTTCTGTAATGGGGGTAGCAGGGTGTTTGATACATATTTTGTCATATTTATGCTTTTATGTACTTAAGCACAAAAGAAAATTGGACATCAGGAAATGCAGTTATTTAGATGGTCTATACTTATCTGGCTGTACGGTTGCAAATAAGCAGAAAAATGCATAGAAATGCCTTTGTCCATGAACATCTAAGTTCTGCAAAGTTACATAGATCAGTATTTATACTGTTATAATTATGCTTCAAAAATTAATGTTTATGTGAATGATAGCTGGCTCCGACTAGAATGATTTTGATCTGATTTGAAAGTTCTACATTTGAAATGTAGGTTTTGTAACTGAAGCAATTCACATAAACAGAATTCAGGAGAATCTAGAATACAGGGATGCTCTAGTATATTACCCGAAAATTTAATTGACATTAATATCTAACTAGAATCTAGTTGGTTAATCTTAAAAAGTGAACAGAAACCAGTGTAAGTGGTTAGCTGCTGTAAACAGGAACATCTTAAGATACATTACATTTACCACACAACCAGCATTCATGGTTTTTACTGTAAAACCTCAGCTTTTTTTTCTAGAATATGCATATGCAGAGTTTACCGCCTACCAATACAAGATAACATTGTAGTCAAGATTTGCCTGGTTCCAAAAACAGCATAAAATATATTTTTTTAAAACTTCAAGTTTGGAGAAAAAAAATATTTAGCAGTTACGCTTAGTTTATAATCAAAACATAAATTTTGCCAAACTCCCAAGTGTCTGACAGGTTTTACTAGTTCTTCCCTTCAAGTTTCAGTGATGAACCAACACAGGATTTACCCTTGGGGTATACAGTTTGTATAATGTCCAATATGTGACTATGTAGACTATAATACAAATTTACCCTTCCCCACGTCTGGCCATTATTGTTTAAATTTAAATAACAAAGTAATATGCACCTACACTTTCATTTTACCTTGGCTGCAGTCAGTGTTTTAAACCATATTGCTCTACTGCCTCTGCTCCTTAGAGGTTCTCTACTGCATTTTATAGTCTGCATTAAAACTAATATTACCCAGTTTCCCTCGTGGGGGATATTCTTCTGTATAACACTGGAATGACTCAGGACTCCCTGTGCAGGGTCTTACAACCTAGGCAGCTACTGTTAGGATCTAGTGATGTGTCTGACTTCCACTTTTTCCTTTAAAACTTAAAAATATCCTTCAGAATCATCTGTCAGCTTTACCTCTCCCCATTCCCATTATCTGTAGTGGAGGGAAAAATTTAAAAAGCCCGACCTCACTTCTCTTTGCTTGCAATAGTTTAGTTTCATTTGCAATGTCAGCAGAGAAGTGCATGGCTTTGGAAGGTAATATATGGTTAACTTCCTTTTCCAGTGTTAGGTGTTCAGAGAGCCCAGCAGCTGTAGCAACAGCTGCAGTGATAGTGGACCACTACTGGCAGTGGCAGCTCTTGTGCCCCTGCGTTAGATTCCACATCATTTTGAAATCACTCACTGACCAAGAGTGCACATACCAGAGAAATCCCCACTGGAAAAGGACAGAGCAAAAATTATGACTTTTGCTGTGCCACACCAAAATAAAGAATGCTACATTTTTTTTCTACTAAAAATACTATAAATATTTTTAAATACCAGATATGTTAAGACTAGAAGAGTCTTGAATTTACACTGCCATAGTCCGGTAGACCATAAAAAAGTTCCTTACATTTTACTGGAGCTATGATAAAATGTATTCAATACCTCTACTGCTGCAGTGTGCTAAACCACCTTCTACTAGGTTAGTTAAACTTGACACATATAAGCTTGTTGAGTATTGTTTCTTGAATATCAGGGATAAACAATTTCCTACATTTTCTAACTACAGTGGTACATGAAAGAAATATAGGAAAAAGTTTTAATCATTATTTGACAAATGGACAATTCTTGCCCAGACTAATAATATGTCTTCTCATTGTCTTGAACTGGGATTCTGCAGTGTCTGTTCTGTTGTGATATTTTAATCTTTTTGTCGTTGATTTCCTTTTCATGCTTGTCCTTATAAATTATTGCCTCATTTTGTTCTAACATACTATGCTTTCTGTTTCTATATCAATATATGCAGATTTGCAGCTCAGGAACCCCCTTTTTTAGTCACTGTGGTACAACATGTCTCTAATACTTAGTTAACTTCCACATACTTCAAAATGCAGTGCCAATAGTGCATCAGAAGTGGGCTATGGCATCCTAAACCATAATGTTCATGCATTTGTGGCAGTGTTTCTGTCAGCGCAAAAGTACCTGATCACTATTTGTGAGGATCAGGTGAACAGAAGAGGTCAACGTGTCATTGGCCGTACATTGGCCAAAAGTAATGGGTTGAAGGAGAATTTCCACACTCTGGGACAAATTAGAGTTGATTCAGCCACTCATACTCTTGAATTGCCAGCTGAAGAAGTTGATAATTTAGAAAAAAAAAATGTGGAAACAGACATAAGTTTTAGTAACATTGCATGTTCTCTGCAAATGTGAATCTTCTTTCTGTGAACGTAGCTTTGATAGCACAAAAAGTAGTCTCAATTTATTAGAGAAAGGAGCTTCTTTCTTGCCTCATTTTCACCCATTGTCATCAATTACTCTCACACAAGGAGAACACAACATGAATATAATGTTCTTCACACCCCTTACTTTTACAGTTTTTCTGTAAGAGTTAAACCCAGTTTAAAAGGGTTTTTTATTTGGATCATTTCACTGAGCTGATTTAAAGTACAGACACAAATAGGTTTTGTGGAAAAAAAAAAGGAAACATTAAATTGTAGCACTTAATGTAGGAATGAATACCGGGGAGGAAGGGCTTCTGGGTGGAGGGTAGCAAGAACCTCTTTAATTGGCTTTGCTATTCAAGGGAACTGTAATGTCAAATTTAGTTGATGGTATAAAATGCTAGTTCTTCAGAACAGAAGCATTTTTTAAGGGTAAAAAGCTTGCATCCAGTTTATAGAGGTGAGAATGTCTTCAACAATTGACAAAACTTGAGAAAGCCCAGCAAACTTCCTCAATGGTCACATATATAATGTAACAATTCTTGTTGAAACTGAACAATTTAAAAACTTATATCACCTTTCCCTATCTGTACTGTTACCTGCACTTGATGTGTTACGCAAAGTATATTCAAAGTGCATGCAGTTAGCTGTGCTTTCCATTTCTTTTTTTTCCATGCACTTTCTCCTGGTGTTTGGTGTATGCCACTTCAGGAAAACTTAGAATCCAAACAAACATTTTCAATTTTAATAAGAAAGTGTATCAGTTATTATATGCCAAAATTGTCTATCAGAGCTCTTTTCTCAGCTTTAACTACCTACTTCAACTACTACTATATTTATATACCATCTATCACAAATAAATTTGTGGTCAGAAGTGATAAATGTTTTGATCGGATGGTTACTAGAGATTTGACATGGGTTAATGTGATCTGAGGGGTTATTGGTTACTGCTTACTCGGAAAACATGCATTCCTGGTTTGCTGCAATGTTTAGTAAATTGTGTTTCGTAAAATGTGTTTCATAAAATGCTATGGATGATTTTTTCCTTCACACTGTAATTGTCTGGTGATGATTACAAATGAGGATTACTAGAAGTAGAAGAGGTTAATGCCAAATAGATAGAAGGAGAAAAATGTCCCGGTAAAGAGGTTAAGCACTGGAATTTCTTGACCAAAACCCTATGGAATCCTTGGAGATATTCAAAACGTGACTGGACAGCCCTAAGCAACCTGATGAAGCTTTATGTTCAGCCCTGCTTTGGACTGCCTGACCTCCAGACGTGCCTTCTAACCTAGCCTCTGCTATAATTTACAGTTAACTGTCTATGCCCTCAATTACCTTATGTTTCAATCACAGGAAAAGATGAAAATACTGTAGACAATTTATAATAGAAAATGGATACTCGGTATGAATTTATGTTTTTGTTTCCACTTGTACTATTTTAAAACTTAGTTTCCAGACTGACTTGTTTGAAATATATTTTTTAATGTGTTTATAGGCTGAGCTGCTCTGTACTAACTCTAAAAAATGCATTTATCATGGAAAGCTTGACCCAGAGTTAATTTTAGAGGTGCCAGCAAAGGCTGCTGTTATAAAGCCTCTTTTCCTGTTTATGGTAAGAACAGATCTCTTTTCATCATACTTACTACCTTGCCAAAACCAGAGGTCATTAGCAAGGTGAATCTCTATTTTTTCAGTGCTTCTGTCAATATAATTTTAGGAAATACACACAACTGCTGTACAATACAAGTTTTCAGATGGAAACTTATGAAACTTGCAAATAGTTAAAACCCCAGTATTCTAATCCACATTTTTCCCATCCCTGTTATTGATGTTATTTGTATTTGAAATGAGGGATGTCAAGATTTATTTTTTCTTTTTTTCAGAAACTGCATGGGATATATTGTTGAAACATAAACAGGTCCCTGCAGTTTCTCTTACACAGTTAATTTCTGTAGATTAAGAAAGGATTTTCTAAAAGCTGAAATGGGTGCAGGTAATATAAGTGTACATCCATTAGGGCTTAGGATGCTGTGGCGCATATCTTAGCTGAGCTAACATTAGCAGTACTTAAACAATACAAGCAATATACAAGCATTTAACAACAAAAAAAAAGACAGAAAAAAAGGAAAGAAGCAACCAACTTAGTATAGAATCATACAAAACCCTGAGAAATCAATCAATATATAATAAAAAACTTAACTTTTAACCCATACTCAGTAATACAAGTGCAGACATACAGTCAGTTTTCCAGGTTTTCACTTTTAGGTGAGGATCTCAAAAGTATTTTTTTTAAAATACATAGATAAATGGGAAGAATAACTAGGGGCTTTTTCCCCAGAAATATATGTATAAACTTGCTTGAGGGTTTCAAAATACAGCCCCAACCCATCAAAATCTTTGATATAGGAGGCTGATCATGGGTCCCTTGTAACTGGGCTGTCAACAATGAACACTCATAATTAGAAGCAACTTGCCCAACATCACAATGCAGAGCTGGAAATAGAATTCCACTCTTCTATTTTAAAGTCATAAGATAAACACTAGATTTACAGTGTTCCTTATGTTCTATACAGTTTGGGATTATTTTTCTGGCAGGCTAACAAGGTTTAGCATAACACTGTGGGCTTATGTGGCCTTCTTTCCCTCTGTAGCTTACTTGAAATAATGCTATAATACAGTTATGATAAAAGGATTTTTCCAGCACTTTCTGATTCTGAAGTTCCTTCTCATATTTTGTGTACCAAAACCTTGCATCTGGGCAAGCACACACACAGCCACTCCCCCTATTACTAAGATGTTTTGAATTCTGGGCTTATTTCAAGTTTCCAGGATTTATTTATTCTAGACACACTAGATTTCCCACCGATAAAAAATGGTGTGACATTGGCTTACAGTATATATAGATCTGCAGAACAGAAATTATTGTTGTTCTCAACCTTTTTCGTATTATTCCAAAATAGAGAAAAAGGGATTTTTTCCATTTTGTTTTGGAAACTCCCTCCTAGATCAATATAAAGAAAGAGATAGCAATTATGATCCATCACCTACTTGGGTGCTAAGGATTGAAATAAAATGTGATTCTGGATTTCTCTTAAAAATGTAAAGTCCACAAAAATATTTCTGAATATTTTATCATACAGAAATTTAGTGGAATTTCTAGGATTTTATCAGTGACTTGCAGAACTTCATGGATTAATGAAGTTAATGACATTAATATCAAAATATTTAATCCAGTATCTCCCTGAACACTTTACATATTTAGTAGATGGTCAGTTAGAGCAGATAATAAATTTGTCAGAAGAGAAGCCTTAATGAGGACCTAGCAGCAACCTTCCAATGCTTAAGAGAAGGTTACCAACTAAGAGTCTGAAGCTGGGCTCTCTACAGAGAGGCAGGAAAACAGAATGAGAGGCAGCAATCAGAAATTGAGAAAGCAAGTTCCAGCTAGATATAAAGAATATATATTTGGGTATGATGATATTTAAGCATTGGAGCAGGTTACCCAGAGAGACTGTAAGGTTGCAGGGGTTTTCAAGACCCAACTGAACAAAGCTCTGGGCAGCCTGGCCTGAATTCAGTGTTGACCCAATTTCAAGGAGGCGGTTGTACCCTAGGTGACCCCCCCAGAAGCCTGTCCTGCCTGATTAAGTCTCTGATTCAATTTGCAACTAACCCTGGCACTGAATGTGACAACTCTTTAATGGGCAACATGAGCATTGCTTGAGAGTTTAGGACAGAAAGCAAAATGTAACTCTGATACTCTCAAGGAAAACTTAGCTGAGTAGAATAAATGTCGGCAAACTGGAGCCCACTTTGCTCCCAGTAACTGGAGTGAAAAGCAATGAACATGCTACAGTTCTCTTTTAAGCCTCTTTGGGCAATCACAGTCAGCAGTATGTGTGTGCATCCCATTTATGCTCTAGTCTGCCTGTGCCTGGTATTTTTGAAAAGATAGCAGCACAAAACTTTACCATATGAGAAAGTAATTTTCACAAATCCATTATAAGGACTAAAATGTTGTAAAATTCTACTAGTCACCTTTAAGTATTGCCACTGTTTAGGAGAAATATACAGGAAGCAAAAATTATCCCAGGAGTTGCTGTCTGCATAAAAGGACTGCATGATCATAAACCTGTTAGCATCAGCATCAGTAGTGATGTATAGGAAAAGAGTGTAATGGAAGTGATTAACACTGGCCACTGCTGGGTTCCAGTTCTGTTCTCGGGATGCCCAGCGTAAGCCAGGGCATGATCTCTTAGGCAAGAGCTCTCTGGTTCAAAGGCAGTTAATCCCCAAGTGATTCCAGAGATGTAAAGCGTATAAGGCACTTGTATTCCACCTTACTTCCCAGATTTTGTATTTCAGATATTTTTTGCTGTAGGAGGTGTCCTGATGCCTACTCTAAAAATCTGTTTTTCCCCTTGTTCAGTCTGTAACAGGAGTCAGAAGCAGAAACAAGGACATGTATAGCTAGGGACTGTCTCTACTTTGTCGTCCTCCTTGTCTCCATATGCCACCAAAATAACAATTCTTTAAGATGTAAAGAAAGGCATTTTGAATTAATGGTAGGTTTTGAAAAGAGATTTTAAAAAATCTCAGTACCTTTAAATACAGTGTTTAGCTAACTTACATAACCACTGCAGCATGAAGTCCAGGAATCATTACCACTTATGGCTCTTAGGTGATGTGAGAATAGTTTTCCACTGTATAGTGGATTGTGCCATCCCCAGGCTGCGTCTCTCCCAGGCCCCAGCAGAAAGGCACAGAAGAAGAAGGTCCTAAGTAAGTCAGTCCCAGTTGCCACAATAACCAGTTTAGCTATGACTGCCTACGATGGCAAAATTTGTTGTTGCTGTTGTTCTCATTAGCCTTTTCCTCAACACTTTTTGAAGAAATTAACAAAGTTATAAAATAACACTTAGAAAATACAATTATTGAGCAGAGTAGGAATAAGAGATTTGAGTGATAATGCACTTGATATTTACACTGGAGGGTTTTTTTTTGCTTTAGAAAAGACCACGGGTACTGCAGGTTTTCCGCATGGACTAGAAAAGTGCTCGCCTGGAGTTACTTCTATGAGGTGATTGGCAGAGGCTGCTTTTGGTTCAGGGAAACATGTTAAAAAGCTGCTTCTTTTCATTAATTACATTTGATCAGTAACTCACTAGGGACATTATTGTCAGTGCTGTGGATGCTAACGCTTTCTCATAGCCGTTGTATGATCAACAGGGTTTCCGCAAGTCAGTTATTCCTGAGTCAGAAAGGAGCACTGCTCTCCAGTCAGAGCATAATGGGCTTTGCCTTTCTTCATACTCTGAAAGGAAGCTAAGGTTCCTTATGTTTCTGTATAGTTCCTTCTTCAACCCCTATCACCCTGTAGATCTGTCATACTTTTATACTTTTTATGCCTGTCCCTGAACAGGCACAATCCCACCCAGTTCAGTTCAGTGCATAATTAATCAGTATCGATTGTATTCATAGTAGATGCAAGATTCCCAGTAGCTTCAGATAGCAGAATACTCTTCCATTGCCATCTTTCTGTTGCCTTTTCTAATGTGTGCAACCTTGGAGACATCTATATTTACAACTCCTCATGATTTATTTATAAGAGCAGAACAAGAATCTTCACTCAACAATGAAGACATCTCAAAGGTCTGCCTACATATAGACTTGTAGTACCTGAAGTCAAGATTATGCTATGGTGTTTTCCATTGAGACATTTCATGGAAAACTGTTGGCCTCCTCACCTCTTCTGAGATCTGCCCCTCTTCTCAAGCTAGAGATTTGAGAAGACTCTTCATCTTTTTTCTCATCAGATTATAAGAACCCTTCTCCCTGTATTATGACTTGCCCTTTCTGCATCCTCCTCCAAATCAATTAAAAAATATTAATCAAAGGAAAAGACACTTTAGAACATGTGTTTACGACAGTAAGTGTACATTTGGTAGGACATAACACTACCTGGATGCTTTTACTTTGGCTTCATGCCATCAGAAGCTATCTAGACACATCTGTGTGATGATACATACAAATTGGCATAACAGGAAGTGCTTTTCAGTCTAAAAAATCATCCATTAATCAACATTTTCTCAACTGGGGCCTTTATGCCAAATCTCTTGGCCATGGCTTTCCATAAGTAGAACCAGGGTATTTTGCTTCCACCTAAGAATAAGCCCAAAATGACTTCTGCATACATTTCAACTACAGTGGAACAAAGGTTTATATGCATCTTTTCACCAAACTCATTTACCTTTTGAGTCTTCTGAAAAAATGAAGACATGTTAAAGCCCGGCTAATACACAGAATATCAAAAGAAGCACATCATATTTGAAATTCAGAACTGATATATGAGTCAGCTCTGTCTTTTGCTTTTTCATATCTCTAAGGTTCATGACTCATTCACTTACTTGAAGGATATCTGTCAGAACGTCTTTAGTCGTTATTTCGCAGTCAGACTTTATTCACAGTCTTGCACAAAGTGATAGCGTAATTTCATTTAAGAGTATTTTGTGTACCTTCCAGATTTTTCCTTGAACCTTTTTAAACTCTTGGAGAAATAGGGATGTGACTGTATTAGGATCTTACACATTTGAAGAGCATCACACTCAACACCAAAAAAAAAATGCACCAAAAGCAGCAATCTTTTGGTTGGTGTTCAGTGTGTAACTTCATTAAGCCCTACCTGTTTGTTGCTAGTCCTTTTATTTAAAAGGAGAAAAAGCATTTCCTGTTATGCTAGCCAGAAAGAAAACAACAAGTGAGTACTTCGGAAGGGTTAGTAGATAAGCAGCTAGAATAGGAGGATTGTTTACGCCTTTCTGTCCTTTTCCCAGCTTTTATCTGTATTGCCATTGTGCCTCTTCTGAAGGTTCTTGCATTGCATGCTACCAAAGCCAGGACAGCAGGATAGATAAGAGGTTACCTGAGTATGATCGATCTCTCCATATGTCTCATACTGAATTTACATTCAGATGATAACAGCAGTCACTTTTTTTTTTTTTTTTTTAAGTAGGCCACCTGTCCCTCATGCAATTGTGTCAGCTGCTTAGGTTTAAAAATAATTTTTGCTAAAAAAAAAAGTCTTCATACTAATAGAATCCTAAAATGTAAGATAATGAGATAAAAATTATATTGCTCCTAAACTTCAATGGGGAGGGGTAAATTTTAGCAGTTTTAGATTGCTTATTTCCTTTTTCCTCTATTTTTTTTCTCCTTTCCCAGCTGAATAAGGTAAAAATCTTCTTCATAAAAAAACACACACACAGAAACAAAACCAGATCATTTAGCAGCTCCTGTTCAGCTACCGTTAGTTTCTATTAACATTTAGGGGCTTTTCGCTTTGCGTTACTGGGGAAAAGCTCTATAAACTTTTTGTTGAAGAGAAGAGTTTCTAGCAGTCACAGCTTTGGAACAACTATTCTGCTTCAGGTGGGCCTGCTGCAAAAAATCCTGAGGCTGAGAAATGAAAAGGAAGCTACACGGGGCAAGATGGGATCAGAGAAGTTAGAGAGGAAACCCGTTCAGGAGCATGAAGAGAAGATAAAGTAGATGAGGCTGAGTAGCAAAGAAAATAGGCCAATTCAACTGTCAGTTGACTTTGTGGTAATTGTTAGAGCTAAGCAGTCTGCTCATAATTTTCATGCATTTAATGTCATATCCAGAAATTCTTGTGATGTTACAGAAAAGCCTTAATAAGCCTTTTCAGCTGCCTGGCATCATTCTTCTGATCTCCTAGTTGTTTCCAAAAATGTTACCTCTTTTCCTAAAGCGGCTGAGAGTATTTCCCATTCTTCTGCTTGATGCAGTTTCCTAGAATCACCTTGATTTTCGAACTTGCAGATAGAGGCAACAAACTAGGATTTATTTCTATTTTTCCCTGATCTCCTGTTTCCCCCCTACAGCTTCTGTCAAGTAAGTACCTGCACTCTGACTATTTTTTCCAAAGCCTTGTTTCATACAAGAAAAGCATTTCTTCAAATGCTGCTGTTGTGTGTAGAAAAAGCTCTGAAGCAGGAGTCGGTGATTTTGGATGCATATATTTTTAGATAGAAAAAAATTCATTTTTGGCTTCAGTCAGAAGGGAAACTGGTTTAAAGAAACCGAACCGGTTCTCTTATTTCACACTTTCTAAAGCTGTCTGATTTCAGGTAGTTTGAATCCTAAAATTACCAAAAACACACAAGCAAACAGCCCTCATCCCCAACCCTATCCCACAGTAATGGGGAAAAAAATAGTGTGACTTTGCGATGCAGCTTTTTCTGTGTACGTAAGTGAAACATTGAGGAGAAAGTGCAAAGTTTGTTTTCAGTTATTGCTTTGTTAAAAAAAAAAAAAAAAAA